>VDFB02346024.1:0-26354 GCA_007258455.2 Sequoia sempervirens | reverse complement strand
CTGTATCATTTTAGGAGGGGTCATTCTTTGAATATTGGGGGTTTTTATTTTCTTTTTCTTTTTATCATTTTCTTGAGGTTTAAAAGGCATACTTGATCCATGTTTTCATTATTCACCTCATGACATAAACTTGTAAGAACTCAAAACAACAAATAAGTCTATAAATGCACTTATATAAAGTGCCACAACAACTAAATGTATGTTCCTTAGGGAGGGAATTTCGTATACATTGAATTATAAGGTGTAATGGGGGATTGAGTAGTGCCTTGATTTTCCATCACAACAATGGATCCTCATGATTCTCATCTCATGCATATGTGCCTTGTTACACACCATTTTTTAGTTTCTTGTACATACTTTCGGACCTGATGCTGGGTCTAAATTTCTATGCACACTTTTGTGCCCGATTTAAGTTGGTCTACCTATACCTCTTCCTTGTTAGCATTAAGGGGGGAATTATCACAATGTTATGCTAATGCTTCATTGGTTTCAATGGAGTAGTGGAGGAACCTTCTACTTTTTTGGGGGATCTCATAGATCTTCTATCTTTGTCTCTCTTATGGGGGGATTATTTTAGTGGATCACATTTTGTGAGATTCTAGTACTTACGTAAGCACTGTGATGCACATTTTAGTAGTGTACTACATTTCACTCATGTATTTGTTGATTGTACTCTAGAATCATAGTACTATCTGTATCTTCAACTTCACAAAATTTGACCGCCTTTGAGCCATTTGTGTATTCATGGTTGGGTAGTGTTCTCTATGTTCACTCATACAGTGTTTTGTATCTCTTAACTTGATCTACATTTTTTTGAGGTTCATTGATTCCAACAAGCACTAGTTCATCTTCAACAAAGTTTAGAACTTTGAATTGCTTAAGGAGTTCTTCATCATTTTCCTATCTTCATGGGACATTTTTCAGGAGGTCTTATCCTTATTCCCAATACGTTTTCTCCGTTTCTCTATTTGTGAGAGATCATTATTGTACATGAGTACCTTATTAGGCCTTGTTTCCAAAACTCATATTTTTAATGTTTAGCTTACTCCCTAAGTATCACTTAAGGGGGGTGTTAGTGTGAAAAAAGGTATTATCAAACTAGTTAGCTTTTATCCTTCTTAGTAGAGTCCTATTCACACAACACTTAAGCTCCCTTAGAGGTTATTTAGACTTTTGTCTCACCTCATGCAGATTCACCAAGTGTATCAAAACTTGTCCATAGAGTCCTACACTTGTTTCATACTTGGAGGGGTAGTCAGAGTTTGACTCTTATCTTCTCACCTCTTCATCCTTTCCTTTATAAGCAAGGCTCATTTATACATTTTACAACACATCACATGCTTATGATATTTTTATCATTTTGCATATTCTCATTTGTGGATTTGTTTGAATTTACAAGAAGATATTGGCTACTTCAACAATGAGAACTTGATACACACACACCATTGATCTGAATGTTAAGTCCTTTACTAGTTAGTCATGTATAACATTTTTGTTAAAATACACACTAGGTGTGATGTATTTTATAGGTGCATTGGTCTAGAGTTGTATAAATGGCAAGGTCGTCACTATTGTCACCTCGATTATAAAATAGATTTGACCAATTGCTAATTCCTTTTTGAAGTCCTTAGCATTGAGTCAAGATCAAAAATTCTTTCTTTTTCATGTGTTTAAAAGTCTATCCTTTGTGTTTGTTGAGCATGTTTGGTTATGAAGCTAGGATTTTTGTAAACCAACAAATATTTTGGTTTCAAAAGAAATGGAATTTTTTCTTTTATAAAAATATATACATAGAATAATGAAACAATAAACCAACTTACATATTTTAAAAATTAAAAAAAGAGAGAAGAGGGCTGTGAGAAATTAGAGGGAGTTTATTTCTTGAGTGGGGAGTTAAATTACAGAGTGGCTCAAAACTATCACCACTCTCCCCCATTCTCTCCTTGAAAATCTTTGAACACTCCAACTAGTTGGATTTGGAAAAATGGGAGTAAATTGCAAGAGTCGTGGTAGAGAAAGAGAAAAATGAGGGCAATAAACTATTAATAAAAGAAGAATGCAAGAGAACAAAGGAGACAATGATTTTGAATTTCATTTAGAGGTGAAAGGGTGGGTTACAAAGAAGAGGAGTGGAGAAAAGGAACATAACAAAATAGAAACATTCCAGGTCAATTAGATTATAAAAAGTCCTTGTTTTTCTTTGGAATTTTTGTGAGAATAAGTGCATAATTCTTCTTGTGTGTTTGAGAATATGTTCACGAGTGTAAAATGCAAAAAAATTAATGTCATTCATAGAAATTTTCCTTCAATAGAAAAACTCTATTTTACTTCTTATTTGTTAGAGGTTCTTGGAATGAAACCAAGTGATTATCTCTTAGGTTTTTATGTAAAAAGTCTTTTAACTGTATGTTTTTTAAGGAATTTTTTTACAAAATTATACTTGTATATGTTTACCAAGTTTGTATACATAATTCTATGAATACAAATTGATATATATAATCCTTGGTCCAATTTTTAGGCTGTAGTAATGCCTTGCTAGAAACAATTTATAGCTACATTGAAAATGCCTTTGTTAGCAACAATTTTATGGTTGTGTTGAAAATGCTTTTGATATTAAAAGCAACAAAAACGAGGGTGTTGGCCCATAAAACAGAGATCTCAGAGGATGAAAACCAAGTCCACAAAATGTTTGGTTGATGTAAGTATGGCCATATAATATGTGATATTGCTACGTAATGAAATAAGTATTAGGTTGATACTAATGAGGTCCAATAGAGAGATTTTTATTGCATGTAAATAAGCATATGCAATTGGTCAACTTGGATCATTAAATGATTGACTGTAATAATTTCTTTAACAATAGTAAAAAAAAATCCTTAATTGCCATATAAATTGAACTATGATATACTGAATAAGATTTAAATTATTTTTGATAGCTAAGTATACCCTGCATTTATAACACTTACAAAGACAAACAAAAATATTATAAATCTATTTCATAATGATCATCAATAGTGTGTAGAATTCAAAAGAGAAATTAACCACTATACAATAGTGTAGAGAAAAAAATTGAATGAATAAATTCTTATATAGAAAGTGCATGGAAATTAGAGGTTGGAAAATGAATAAATAACTCAATTGTTATATGCACTTTATCAAATGATTAATTAATAGTAATCTAACTCATAACAAAATTCATACTCATAAGTATGATTGAAAAAATATCTAGTGGATGCTCAAAAAAAATTAAATTACCAATCAACATGATTTATTTTAGAAATAATTTAGGTAGATCTATTATATGATGATATGGATAGTCTTATAAGTTAATATGATATATTATTAGTTTTATATCACCATTCCTTGAAGAGAACTCAAACACTATTTTTTTTTGTTAAGTAAAAGGCTTAAAGCCAAATAAATAGTTTTGACAAAATTGCAGTTCTATGTCCCTGGGTCTTTCGGCCTTCATAGGCATGCAGATAGCTATCCAGATTCTGGCCATTGCCAAACCGTAGGGATGCAAAGATTTGATCAAATCTGGCCATACTGACCTACTTGCAGGAGCCAAAGACTGCCAACGCATCCAAGCCAGGTACTTGTGAACTCCAACACATCCAAATGAAGGCCCACAGCTGTGTGTCCCGTTGGGCTCTTCAGGGGCTGCGGGCACCTTTTAGACAAAATTACCTTGGAACATGGCCGACCCAGCCCCACCACCTCTGGACTCGACACTGACTTGAGAGTTTACTGAGATCCTGGACGAGTTGGCAGGATTATCCATCGATGTGTCTAGGCTTATGTTGTCTGCAGCGATGATTGCCAGATGGTCTGCCTCCTTGTTGAGTTCCCTGTATACATGGTTAATCGTTATATCATCAAAATACTTCAAGAATTCCATTGCCCTGCTCAGCAAGGAATTCAACTTCCAGTTGGGTGTTGAGCCAGTCCGCAATGAATTTACAATGATTGCAGAGTCACCTTCGATGGCCAGTTTCTTGATCCCCAAGGCTCTGCAAAGACCCAGACCTTGAAAAAGTGCACTTAATTCTGCACCATTGTTGGAGATGATTCCAAGAGGAACCACTTTCCTGCTGATGATAGTGCCATTCCAGTCTCTCACAATACATCCAGCCCTACCCTGGGTTCCCTCGAGCAACCCTGTCAAAATTCAACTTTGCCCAACCAAAATCCGGAGGCAACCAGACACCTTCAACTCTCTGTTTCTTAGCATCATCTGAACCTGTCCCAAATAAAGGGGGGATGATGAGATTGGGCTAATTCTTCCTCATGCAATTGTCCCATGCAGTGAAGGTGACCTTTGTTTTAATATGTTTTAGTTACTGCTGTTAACAACTTCAGAAATCACCCTCTTCACCTTGAGCAAAAAGGGTTCTAGGTCTGTTTTCTTCCCCTAAAAGATTCTCTTGTTCCTCTCTTTCCAGATTTCCCATATTAGGAGAGAGGGACTAATCATCCATAAATTCCCAAACAAAATTGAGTTGAAAATTCTCAGCCAAGATTTAAATAGATTAAGTATATCGTTAGGTAGGGCTGAGATCCACCCCAGCCTGGCACATAACCATTGCTAGCATTGTTGGGAGAATGAATAGCATAGCAAAATGTGATCTACAGTTTCCGAGTCTCTTTCGCAAAGGGCACATCTAGATGGGCCATGATAGCCTAGCTTTCTGAACCATTCAACAGTGATTATCCTCCCATGTAGGGCAGCCCATTCAAACATGCCTGCTTTGGGCAGACAAGAGTTGTTCCAACATAGGTCATTTGCTAAATCCTCCCTACTGTTGATATCTTTACTAATCAATCTATATCCGTCCCTTGAGTTGTACTGTCCTGATTTAGAACCAATCCAAACTATTTGATCCTGACCTTTTCTAGGCGAGATCCACCTTGCCTTAAGTAACTCTCTCAATTGAGCAGCTTGAATGCTATCCTGACAAACCTCCTTGAAGTTTTTCCAGTGCCAAATCACAACCGACACTTCTGACTCAAACACCATGTAATCTATGACCTTGTCTCCCCAGGCCAACTTGAATTCCTCTTTCACACCCTCTGTCTGCATAAGCTGATCCAGGGCAGGGCAGCCACCCCAGGAGTCTTCCCAAAATAAAGCACATTTTCCATTAGTTATATCCCAAGAAAGGAAATCCGTGATCAACTGCTTGCACTCCAACATAAAGTTCCAGATTCTAGAGCCTCTGGGAGGAGGAGTTCTGAAAATACCTTCATGATTTAAAGTGTCTAAGTATTTACCTTCAGGATTCTTACCCACTTCAGATCTGGGAGAGAATACATTCTCCAAATGAGTTTGGTCCCCAATGCCTTGTTCTGCCATCTTTGGTTTCTTAAGCCTGCTCCCCCATGTCTTTTGGCTTGCAAATTTTATCCCAAGCAATTCTGACCATCTTTTTATGTTCAGAAACTCCTTGCTAGAAGAATCTCCTCATAATCTGAACTAGTTGCTTGTTGACTCCGCTGGAGATAGATAAGCAGGACAAGAGATATATGGGAAGGGCTGTAATGACCGATTTCAAGAGCACCAATCGACCAACCCATGATAACAACCTTCCCTTCCATGAGGAAAGTTTCTGCTCAATCTTATCCTTGAGAGGGTCCCACACTCTTGCTGTTCAGGTTCCAGAATTTAATGGTAATCCCAGATATTTACATGGAAGAGAGCCCAAGTTAAAACCAAGTATGCTCCTGATACTTTCACTTCATGGGCTAGGGGTATTGAAAAAGAATATTTCTGACTTGTCTTTGCTGACCACTTGCCCCGAAGCCTCCTCGTAGTCCAATAGAATCTTTTTGAAAGCTTTTGCTTCATTCCTTTTGCTGTACCCCAAGAGAAGGGTATCATCTGCGAACTGCTGATGAGTTATTGCAATGTTATTAGTGACCTTAATACCTTGGATTATGCTTTGTTCATGTGCAACCCTCACGGCTCTACCCAAGGCCTCAACCATGATTATGAACAAAAAAGGAGAGATGGGATCTCCTTGTCTGAGCCCCCTAGAAGACTCAAAAAACCCTTCGGAAGAGCCATTGACTAGGACTGAGAAACAAGGAGTAGAGATGCATTGAAAAATCCAGTTGATCCATTGCTTGCTGAAACCAAATGCCTCCATGCATTTACATAAAACTCTCCAATCTACCTTGTCGTACGCCTTCTTAATGTCTAGCTTGATCAACATGCATGGTATCTTAGTTGACTGAATTGAGTGGATAGTCTCTTGGGCTATGATTACTCCATCCAATATGGATCTGCCCGACACAAAACCTGTTTGCTCCTCAGATATAATTGTGGGAAGGACTGATTTAAGTCTATTTGCCATCACTTTTGACATGATTTTGTATAATGTGTTACACAAAGAGATGGGGCAGAACTCATCCCAATCTACTGCAGTTTCTTTCTTCGGGATTAGAATGATAAATGTGTTGTTCACTTCTCTGAGCAATACTCCTGATTTTCTTGATGCCTCCATAGCCTGTATAAGGTCATCTCCCGGAATATGCCAACATTTTTGAAAAAAATTGCCGGGAATCCATTCGGGCCTGGGGCCTTGTCAGGATGAAACTCTTTTACAACTCTTACCACCTCTTCTTTGGAGAATTTCATGTTTAGCATTTTGTTTTACTCTGCTGTTATCAGCTTTGGGATGTTTTTCAACAACTGATTTTGACTGGTTAGGCATGAACCAACCGAGGTGTTCAAAACGTTCTTGAAGAAGGAGACTGCACTCTCTGCAATCCTGACCAGATCCTCTTCACTCGATCCGTTAGCTCTTTTGATGCTCCTTATCTTGTTGGCACTCCTCTTGTATTTAACTATGCTATGAAAGAATTTAGTGTTTTTGTCACCATCGACTAGCCAAATTTCTCTTTATTTTTGTCTCTAAAAAATCTCTTCTTTTGCTAGGATGTCTTCATATCTTTCCAATAGAATCTTCTCCTTACAACAACTCTCTTGATCTATCCCATCACGAATGAATCCTTCGTTATGAGCCAACAACTCAGCTTCCAGATCAACTTTCTTAGCAAAAATTTCCTTGAAGTGTTCTTTGTTCCATATTAACAAGTGCTTTTTTAAAGCTTTCAGCTTAGATATAAAGCATAAAAGTTTGGAGCCCTCAAACTGATCAGCTTTCCACCAGGATTCAACTAAGCCAAAAAAGTTCTTGTCCTTCATCCACATGTTTTCGAACTTAAAGGGGCTCCTTGCAGGTTTATCATCCTTGCAACATTTGAGAAGGATAGGAAAGTGGTGTGATCCAGAACAGGGGATAACAGTGGCTGCTTGAATTGATGAAAGATCCCCATGAAGAAAGAATCGGTCAAGCTTTTCCACAATCTGGGTGGGACCCATACACTTGTTATTCCAGGTGAAAACTCCTTCCCCTGTTTCAAACTCTATCAAGTTGTTTTTGGTGACCCAGCTCTTGAAGTCGACCTGGGAAGGAGAAGCATTCTGTAAGCCCCCCCTCTTGTCTGCTGAGCGAAGGATGGCATTGAAGTCACCCCCGATGAGCGTGTGCTCCACCTTTGATCCACTCAACAGGGTATCAATTTCAGCGCAAACTTTCCTTTTCCTCTCTGTCAGGGATGGACCATAGACATTAATGAGTTGTATCCTTATATGTGGACTGAAGCATTGGACCTTGCCTTCTATCCAGTTGTAGTTACCAGCCATTGCCTCAAAGATCACCTTCCTGCTGTCCCACAGAACCGCAAGCCCGCCTGAAGCACCCCTCGCCTGTATTCCAACCACGCACCAACCACCTAGCTTCTTGTTAAATGAGTCAAGGTCCTCTATGTTCAGTTTGGTTTCTTGTAATAGGACAATACTCGCCTTTGTTTCTTGTATCCTGCGCTTCACCAAGCACTATTTGTTAGGGGCATTGAGGCCCCTAACATTCCAAGTTAGAATCATGGCACTAGGGGAAGGGGGCCTCCCTTCCCAGCCTTTAGAATTTCTATGATTTTCACCTGACCTTCTACTAAACCAGCCAAGCTGATAAGATCTGCCACTGATTTCCTCCCCCTTCTACTTCCTGGGGATTTTCCACAGTCTAGTTTTGACTTATTTGGGGCATTTTGTAAAAGTCCCAGATTATGTTGATCAGGGACTTCTTTAAATTCCCTTTCTTCCACCTGGCATCCAAACAGTGACTCGTTTTCCTCTAGCTCTAAAGCGTCTAATTCCATCATCTTTTGGATTAAATCCTCTTTCTTCGCTTGCTGATCCATAATCAATCCTAGATAGTTAGAGGTAGCTGCCCCAAAGCTACCAATCTCATTTTTTTGCTGATTGGGACTTGGAAGAGGACGTTCCTTAGAGTCTTTTGTGATCCTAGAAGTCAGTTGCTCATTGCCACCCAGAGCATCCTGAGCTCTCAGATCAAGAATCTTCTGGATTAAATCCAACTTCTCTTTTCTATCCTCCTCACTGACTGGGGTGGGTGATGTGGGAAGCCCAACACCTTCATTGAAAAACTCAAATTCAGCTTGAGAATTTCTTTCCACAAGAATCTCCCCCTCTTCTAAGCCTTCTGGACATTCCACTCTGTCAACACTTTGATTGTTCAATGGGCTGGGAGATAGGTTGCTTCTTTTGATTGAAGGTTGGGTGATATGGTCTACAGAGAGAGTTTGCGTGTGCTGACTATCCACCTCTGGCAACTTGAGTTGCTCCTGAATTTCTTTACAGAGCGCTTCTGTTTCCTTAACTAATTTTGCTATAACCACCTGATTCTCTTGATTACTGACTAGACTCCTATCAATCGGAGCTGACTCCTGCTGGGGTATCCAATCTAAGCCTTCAGAGACCTAGAAGACACCACTCCCCACGCACTGCTCAAGATTCGTGGCCCCTGGAAGCACTGGCTGACAATCTAACTCTGACTTTTCCAGCCTCATTTCTTCAAGGTTCTATTTTTGTGAAAATCCAAACGGCGAGGAAGACTCTGGAGTGGAGACCTTGAGCCCAGAAATCATCTTCCTCATCTTAGAGGGGAACGCTACAGTAGCGTTTGATCCTCCCATTATTGCTTTTTGCTTGTCCGCCTCTGTATTTTTCAGGGTGTCCCCATCGTTTTTAGGGCCTACCCCTAGATTCAAGCGTTCTTGGTAAGAGCAACTTGGATTTCTGGTTTTAACGGAGAGGCATTTTCCTTCAAATGGAAATCTAACCATTGACACACTTTGTAACCATGCACCGTTCTTTGATAAGACTTCCAAATTATCCACTTTGTTGTGTTTGAAAGACAGATCTATCAGAACTTTTGGTTTTGTGCCTTTGACTCCATTCAAGAAATTCTCATCTATTCCTATTACAGTCCCAAGCACTTCACCCATGGCGATTAGGGCATCAAAGGTCCAATATTCGGTAGGCAGATTCTCAAGAGTTATCCACATAGGCCTCGATTTAAACCGGAAGTGGAGAGGGTCAAAGTGTGGCATCCAATCTGTCAACAAGAAGGCTTCTCCGTCGCAAAACATGGGTTCTCCATCTAGTATTTTTGACTTTAATTCTTTAGTGCTGCATTCAATCATTAGAAAGTTGTGCGGCAGGGCCTTAATGATTACCCAGTCTCCGAAGGCGTTCTTCCACCAATCTTTGATTTTTCCCATATTTGGATTTTTCCCATTCCATTTAACAAAAAAGGCCCTGTCTTTGAGCCGATCTGCTAGGTCCGCAAATGCTCTGTCTGGGATCAATACCAGTGTGCACCTTTTCTTTGTCTCCTCCTTCACCGAAGGTCTCCCTTTATCGAATTTGTTATACCAAAAATGCCCATTCCTGCCAAGGATTCCCTGTTCAGGAGGGTGCTAGTTTCCCTTTTGGTTGTTTGTGTTTCTGCCATTCGCTCCCTTGTTGATGGGGATGGCATTCGCCCCTGTCGTCGGGCAACCAGTTTCTGGATAGGGCTTCTTTCTGACCCATTCTTTTCTGGTCTAGTGTTTGCCTTTCGGCCTGAACTTCGCACCCTGATTTGCCTTTTTGCGTATTTTTCTTTCACCCTAATATATGTTTTATTCATTCATTAGATGAGAACTGAAACACTATTGATATAGGTTACAATAGTAATTTAATTTAGTTTGAATGATTATACTTATAAATATAAATACATATATATGCACATTGAATGTATTTTAGGTACACACATATATATACACATACTTGATAAAGTGTAAAACAAGAGCCAAAAACATGTTTTTGTTTCTTAGTTGAGTTTTTAGAAAAGAAAAATTATTTGAGTCAAAATGTGTTTAGTATTTTCCTATCTCAACCTACATCCATAAGTTAGTCTCGATATTCATTAGATAGGAACATCCATATGCTGAATATATCAGAGAAAACATTGAAGCCATCGAGATATCATATCAAAATATGCATATTTTTCTAACTCGTTTGTTTTATATGCAACTATAGGTGCAATCATATTTTCAGAACAACACGTGGGATAAATGTGGCTCCCACAAGGGTTGAGCCCAACATGTTCATCACATAGTTCTGAAGAATAATTCTTCAGATGGTTCATTGTTTTTGATTTATACAAACAGATGTATATCTTTTGTGACAGTATCTTGTGTGTCACTGCCATAGGTGTTATATACTTGTTACAAAAAAATCATAAAGAATGAGGTAAATTTTTGTGATAGGACAACTTACAGATAATTTGATATGCTCATTTATGAATCATAGTCAATAATAGTAAATAAAGACAAAGCATTTGTTCTATGCTGAAGTGATCTTTTAAAGATCATATTTATACAATTGTTATTGAAATTGCTACTAAATACAATAAAGAAAGTTAAGAAATATCAACAGTAAAGGACAATGGTAATGAGCAAAGTTGACAAGTATGACAGTGAGAAACAACCTCAACATATACATGACAATTTTTGTTGACAGTGGGAACTAATCAAGTATGCCTATCCAAAATAAGTTAAGAGCATTTTTCTAAAAGGGCTGACTGTCTATAGGAAACGTACAAATTCTTCTATGAAACTTCACCTTGAACTGGAGAATGATGTAAATATTTCAAGCATTTATGTCACTAAGAGGGACAGTCCTAGTGAATAGGGTTTCAGTATAAGGATATGGTTTTGGGACATAACAATGAAGATTCCCTGCATATTTTTGATAGAAATTATCACTGATGAACATAAAGATAATGGTTATACAACGAGGATAATTCATGTGATCCTTTCCCTAAAAAAATTGTGTCCTCTAATATGTATTATAGTGATGAGGAAAACACCAAGAAATAAGAAGCACAAAGATGCATTCAGATGCAAGAGAAATAAGATTCTCAAAAATCACAGAGAGCTTCAAATACCTTATAATCGTGGCCATGGGACTCTATAAGAACAAAAATAAGTTGCATCAGGGTTTTGAAACATAAATATATGAAGTAAAATCCTCAACTCAGAATACTCAAGCAGTAAAGCTCTATATTTTTCAAAACTTGCTACGAAAATACTCCCTCAGGGATAAAAGGAGAAAGTATTCAAAAAGAGTATGGCCACAACCATAAAGCTCTAAAATTCTTCTGTGTTTTTTGCAAATATGCCAGAAATTTCAACAAAATCAAGCTTCATGAAGTAGCGTGCCAGAGGAAACTAAGTCAAGTCAAAACCTAGAAAAGCCATAATGATGGGGCCACGGGTTTTTCCAACCAAAGAAAAATACGACCACAACCATGATTAAAATACATAAATCTCGAGCTTATATAAGCATTCCAAAAGTAAAATACATAAAGGAAAATGTAAGGGGTTTACCCACAGCCAGCTAAAGGCCGAATGCAAATATGGTTAGAAGAAGCTCTCTTAAAATCTTCTAAGGAAAATAACAGAAAATTGGGTAAAGTTTTTCTGTTCCTGTAGAGAATACATGAGTGCAGTTAACACAGAGGGATACAAAAATTTTCCCAGATAAAATTCTTGAAACCTTTAATAAAATGGAAAACATTCTACATAAAATGTATGGAAATATCAAGAGAATGCATGGAATGCATAGCGGATACAATATAAGCATTTCTCATTATCGGATACAATATAAGCATTTCTCATTATGGAAGTTTCTTGTTTTCCTCTTCATAGGAATAAGAAAGGTTTTTTTTGCCAAGTAAGATCATCAAAGAGGAATTCGAAACATAGAAAAGGACGAGTTTCTACACATTGAAACTTACCCAGTTCTCTTGTTGATGATTGCACATAAATATGTTGGAGATGCCACCGAAATGCATATACTTAGCCATGAAATCCTTCATTGAAATCCATTAGAAAAACTCAGTTGAGCTTCCATGAAACCCTGGGGCAGTGGCCAAGCTTCTTCAGGAAGCTTCATGAAAACAAAATGAAATATCTTTTTCATTTGTTTTCTTGTGTTTGTTTAGGGTTTTCATAACCCTAAAGGTGCCGACTTTGACTTTAGGCATTTTGCCTAAGTTTTGAGAAAATATGATGCAAAATAATACCCCTGTGACTAAAACTTGTGCCTCCTCATACACCTTATCTAAGGCAAGTTCAATATCAATATTTTGACTTAGCAATATCTTGATTTGAAGTTTTAATCGAATGTATGAGAGTAATATTGTGAATGCTTAAATTTGAGTAATATCGTATAAATTACTTAAATTTAAAGCATTATCTTTAAATGTAAGAAAAGATAGGGGCATGTGTTTATATGATCAAATCTTGGGAGAGAAAGATGGAGAGTCTTTTATGATTCAGAGAAGAAAAAGGGAGGTTATTTTCATTTGAGAGATACTCAAGGAGCAAATATAGTAATGCACTTCCTAATACACTCCCAAAATGATAGGAGGGAAAAATTCACAGAGAAACAAAAAAAATAAAATAAAATGCACAACATACAATCTCAAACTTTATTTACATTATATCTTTCCTCACAACTTCTTGCCCATAGGCTACAACATAGGCTTGATTTTATACTGCAAAATAGGCTAAACAAAGTTTGAAACTGATATGAATCAATCCCTACAATCCCTCTAACTACCTATTCTTTAGTTAAAACTAATTGATTCAGAGGATTGTGAAGAGCTCACAACGTCACGTTATTTTATCTAGAAAAATCTAGAACAACAAACTTTAATAATAAGCTAAAATAATAATGCGCCTGCATCAAACTCCCAAGGAATAAAAGATTTGTTCATGGACTCCCATCCATGAGGTCTTCAATACTTGCATCATACTTGGATAGTTTTGAAGCTATCATCCATGTGGCATCCTCAAGTGGGCGTCCCTTCCATTTGACTAAGTAATGAAAATATTCCTTGCCCCTGGTTTTCTTGACCATTTTCTTGTCCAAAATTTCCCCAGGTTGCCTAGGTGTTTCTTTGGGTAATTGTTGCTCCCATTCAATGATCTGCTCTTCATCTTTTTCAAGTACTCCAATTGTTTCTTCTTCACCTTTGAAGGGGTATAAATTTGCAACATTAAAAATAGGAAAAATTCCAATGCTTGGTGGAAGCTCTTTTCATATGCATTGCTAGAAAATTTCCTTAGAATTTTGCAAGGACCAGTTTTCTTAGCCTTTAATTTATTATATTCACCTTTTGGAAATCTCTCTTTTCTAAGATGAGCTAAAACAAAGTCAGCAAAATTGAAATTGACTTCTTTTCTTTTCTGATCAGCTCTCTTCTTATACTTGATAGTATTTTCTTCAAGTTTCCTTTTTACCTGTTCATAATCTTGCATCGCACTGGCAAACTCTTCACCATTTGCACTTCGTGTTTCCATTTTACCCAAATTTTTGAGCTCATATACTCCTCTAGGATGCATGCCATACAAAATTGAAAAGGACTCTTCTGTTAGGTGAGTCATTATATGCGAACTCTGCTTGTGCAAGTACCAAGTCCCACTGTTTGGGATGCATACTGACCAAACTTCTCAATATGTTTCCAAGGATTCTATTGACTACTTCTGTTTGACCATCCGTTTGAGGATGGTAAGCTGAGATAAAACTTAAATTGGTGCCCAAATTTTTCCATAGAGTCCTCCAGAAGTGTCCCACAAATTTAGTGTCTCGATCAGAGACAACGCTCTTAGGAAGTCCATGTAGCCTAACTATCTCCTTGAAGAACAAATTGAAAATATTAGTAGCATCACTTGTTTTTGTACATGGAATAAAATGTTCCATTTTGGAAAACCTATCAACCACTACAAAGATTGAATCATGTCCCTTTTGAGTTCTTGGTAAACCAAGTACAAAGTCCATACTTACTGAATCCCATGGCCTGTTGGGAATCGACAATGGTTGATACAACCCTGCATTTTGACAGCTTCCTTTGGCATGTTGACACACTTTACACCTTTCTACAAACTTCTTAACATCATTACTCATACCTGGCCAATAATAGTGTGCACTCAATTGAGCTAGAGTCTTGTTTTGCCCAAAATGCCCTGCTAAACTGCCACTGTGCTTCTCTTTCAGCAAGTTCTCTCTCATGGAACTTCTTGGAATGCAAAGTTGATTTCCTTTGAACAACATACCTTCCTATATCATGAAATCCATCCAAGGAATTCTATCCCTGCTAAGAGGATTCATACATGCTTCATATGCCTCTTTGAAGTCTTTATCTTCCTTGTACATCTCTTTTAGATCATAAAAACCCATTATGCTCACTTCCGATCCCTGCATGATCAAACTTTTTCTGCTAAGAGCATCTGCAACTTTGTTAGTCTGGCCACTTTTATGCTTGATAACAAAGGTGAAATTTTGTAGAAATTCAACCCATTTTACATGCCTTTGATTTAATTTGGTTTGGTTACTGATGAACTTTAAAGCATGATTATTAGTATACAATACAAATTCTTTAGGCATTAAGTAATGCCTCCACTTTTTCAAAGCTTGAACAAGAGCATAAAATTCTTTGTCATATGAAGAATACTTCTTTATTGCATCATTCAATTTCTCACTATAGTAAGCAATTGGCTTACCTTTTTGACTTAAAACAACACCTACAACCATTCCACTAGCATCACATTCAACTTGGAAAAGTTTACCACAATCAGGTAAAGCTAAAACAGGTTGTTCAGTAATCTTTTTCTTAAGTAAATGAAAACTTGTTTCTACTTCTTTAGTCCATTGGAATAACTATTTATTTCCTTTGATTGTTTCAACAATCGAAGCACAAATTTCACTGAAGTTTCTTATGAAGTTTCTATAAAAACTAGCTAGTCCATGAAAACTTCTGACTTCAAAAACATTTCTTGGAGTAGACCACTCTATTATGGCTTTAACCTTTTCGGGATCCATCTTCAAACCATCTTTAGATATTAAAAAATGCAAGTAGATTAATTCTGGTTTCAAAAAGGTGCACTTCTTAAGATTGATTAAAATTTTTTCTTGCTTCAACTTACTTAAAACCAATCTTAAGTGTCTAGGATGTTCTTCCTTTGATCGACTATAGATTAGAATGTCATCAAGATAGACTATTACAAATTTTCTTGTGAATTCCTTAAACACTTCATTCATTAACCTCATAAAAGTGCTTAGAGCATTTGTTAAACCAAATGGCATTACTAACCATTCATAAAGCCCATCATTTGTTTTAAATGCCGTTTTCCATTCATCACCTTCTCTTATTCTAATCTAATGATACCCACTTTTTAAATCTATTTTGGAAAAATACTTAGCACCACTCAGACAATCCATTAAATCATCCATATGAGGCAAAGGAAATCTATACCTGTTGGTGATTTTTTTATAGCTCTAGAATCTGTGCACATTCTCTATCCTCCATTTTTTTTGGGCTCAACACAGTAGGAACAACACAGGGATTTAGGCTTTCTCTGACCAATCCTTTGTCAAGCAAATCTTGTTCTTGGGCTTTGATCTCTTCATTCGCCCTTGGAGTCATTCTATAGGCTGCTTTGTTTGGAAAGTCAGCTCCAGGAATAAGATCAATATAATGGCTGATACTTCTTATTGGTGGTAACTCATTAGGCAAATCATCCACAACAATTTGTCAATAAAATCATCCAACATTTTTTGAATTTCTAAAGGTAAATCAGCCAATTTTGTACTTGTAAGAATTACTTTTGGTTTCCCAATTAGAGCAAAATTTACCTCCCCATTCTTAATTTGATGCAAAAATTCTTTCTCACTTACCATCAACACCTTAGGACTAACCTCCTCAATTGCATTCTCATCCTTAAGGGGTATCAGTGTGTGCTTATGTCCATCTTTTTCAAAAGTATATGTGTTACATATTCCATCATGGATTGCCTTCCTATCAAACTGCCAAGGTCTACCTAAGAGAATATGACATACATCCATAGGCATAACATCACATATTACTTTATATTTATAACTCCCTATTTGGAACTCTACTTGACACTGTTCATTTACCTATATCTGAAGTTCTTTTTAAAACCAAGACACCTTATATGGTGTTGGATGTGTTGTCTTTTTCAAGCCTAACTTATCAACCATTTCAGTGGATACAAGACTGTCAGTACTCTCGCTATCAATTATAACTTTACAACATTTACTTTTTGTCTTACAAGTAGTTCTGAATAATGCTTTCCTTTGTGCAGGCTCGTGGATTTTTTTGGTTGGTTTAAGCAGGACTCGTTTCATGAGCAATGACTCTCCAACCTTGGGTACATATGTATGAACAAGTGACTTTGCAGTCTCCTCCTCAACTTGAGCAATATGTGCACTTCTTTGACTTGTGGTAAGGGTCTCTGGACACTCATAAGATCTATGTCCATATTGATTACATTTAAAACATTTTCTAACAAATCCTCTACCTCTACCTCTTGAATAAGGTCTTCTTCCTCTAAAAGAATCATTACCTCGAGATAATTGTTCCTGGTGATGTGAGCTATTGACTTCTTCTCTATGAGCTTGCCATTGACCTCTACCACTTGGTGGTCCTCTTCCTCTGAAGCTTCTACTTTTCCCTCTCAAACTTTGTGCTTGTTTTCTAGAAAGCTTCTCCTCTGCTTTGAGAGCATATTGGTATGCCTCTTCCATTGTTCTTGGACACAAAAGATTAATTTCATCTTGAATATTATATCTCAATCCATTGAGATACCGAGCCACTTTCTCTGTGTCATCTTCAATATGACCATCTCTAATGGTCAACCTATAAAATTCCTCTGTATAATCTTTAACTGACATTTCTTTTTGCTTAAGATTTTGCAATTTCTTGAAAAATTAAGTTGGCAATCTTTAGGCAAGAATTTACCTTTTAGTTTAGCTACCATCCTTTCCCAGTTCTTGATCTTTGGCTTGTCTTTTCGTCTTCTTTCATCTTGTACTCCATCCCACCAGAGGGATGCATGACCCTTTAATCAGGTTACAACAAATTTCACTTTCTTGTCATTAGCAACATTTTCATATTCAAAATATTTTTCAATTTCACTGATCCAGTCGATCAGCTTCTCAACATCTAGGCTGCCTTCATACATAGGAACTTCCAACTTGGGTTTGGAATTTTCTCCCACAATTGCTTTGACGAGTCTTGTCTCAAATCCTTCTTCTACTTCTTCTTCTTGAGGTTCTTCCTCTTCATCACTGACATCAACCATGTTGATGCCTCCTCTTTGCGCAAGCTCCATAACCTGCAATCATGCTTGCATTTGTCTCATTTCTTCAAGAATCTCTTCATTTGAAGCTTGTCTTCGTCGTCCTCGTCCTCTTCCTCGAACTTTGAATGCCATTTCTTGGTACAAAAGGTCTTCCCTTGTACTGATAGGAGCTTCTTCACGTTCATATACCAATAATGGTATAGGACTGAAAAACATTCTCATACAACTCTTGACTGTGACACTTTTTTTTTTTTCACAAGTTTTACAATATTGACTATTTACAATGACTCAATTTTTTCATCTCTACAACTATTTACAATGAACTTGTGGTGAGACGATGGGAGTGACTCAAGACATTATTTTGACATGAATAAAATGAAACACCTGAATATTAAAGACTCTTTTTATAACATAAATAAAATATTTAATAACTGAAACTTTATAGACTCAAAATAAAATGACAACAATGAATCTTTATGACAAGCACAAGACTCTATACAATTTGATTTGATGGACTAACGACTATTTTAGAAGGCATTATTGATAAAATTTATATGATGCTAAGAGCACATGACACAAATTAAGACCAAAACCACGAATTAAACCTCAAAACTGCCTGCAAAACATGAAAACCGCCAATATTCAAGCATATGACATACATTAGATGTTTTGTTGATAACTTGAGATCCATAGCTCCGTTTTCCAAACCGTTTGATGCATCGGAAAGCCTGTTTCGAGAGCTTCGTAGTGGTACCAAATTTAGAAAATATGGTTTCACCATCTAAAAGTTGTTCATGACTTTATTGTAGTGAGTGTTGTAGATAATAGAAATAGGCACTTTGTGAATACAACTAGCGATCTCTTCAAACACTATGAATTCCTCTAGATTGCAACTACATTGTTGAGAAAATCTTTGCAAACATTTCTTTATCAACGACTTCAAAAGTAAAAGAAAATCTTTCCTTTGCAACACACATGTTGCCTCAACTCTTTTGAACAGAAAAATGATCTCCACTAAAATAGTCACTTCTTTATCTTGCTGTTGTGATCAGATTTGCCTCGATCTATCTCTAGAATGGGAAGACTCTAAGAGCAGCGATGACTTTTCTTCTCCATATTCCTTCCCAATCGCCCTCTTGTCTCCATTGAGCGAGCTCCTTTGTGTCTTTCTGTTCATATATCACTGTCAAAAATCAAGCCCAATAGAAATATAAACCGTACCAACTCCACTATTAGTGCCGCTCTGCAACAAAAATTGATTGCTGAGCCAGATCTATAACTGCCTCTTTTAAGAATAAAGCCACATATATCAATGCAAATGGTCTGTTGAGACTGTGAACTAGTGCGGTGACAAAGTGAAGAACCAGGAGCGACAACAAACTTAAAAATATGTATGAAAATTTCTTCCAAGAAAACACTAGAAGACTCAATGATATACAACGAATGACACGAAACTCAACTATGCATTTTTATAATAATCTACTCTCCAGTTATATTTCCTTAGCAATATTGATCTATAATCCCTCTAATCGTGCCCACTCTGATACCAAAAATTAATGCACTTCCTAATACACTCCCAAAATGATAGCAGGAAAAATTCACAGAGAAAAAAAAAAAACATTAAAATGCACAACAAACAATCTCAAACTTTATTTACATTATATCTTTCCTCACAACTTCTTGCCCGTAGGCTACAAAATAGGCTTGATTTTATACTGCAAAATAGGCTAAACAAAGTTTGAAACTGATATGAATCAATCCCTACAATCCCTCTAACTACCTATTCTTTAGTTAAAACTAATTGATTCAGAGGATTGTGAAGAGCTCACAACCTCACGTTATTTTATCTAGAAAAATCTAGAACAACAAACTTTAATAATAAGCTAAAATAATAATGTGCCTGCATCACATAGGCATGTTTTTTCAGTTTGGGAATACAAGGAGAGCATCTAGGAGCTGAATTATTGAGTTTTTATCTTGGGCTTGGTCAAACTTGACCTTTTCACACATATTGAGGCCTTTTAAAGTAAATCCAATTGCTATATTTTTTGCTTTTTGAAGCCATCCGAATTCATAAGGTTTCTAGAACCTTATTTTGTGGAGAAACTTGAAGCTTTGTACTTAGTCACATTTGTGACTTGATTGTAGGCAGTTTTTTCTTCTTATGCAATTTTGGGAGTTAGTGATTCTTGCAATCCTTTCTCAGGCTTGCAATTTTTTGTAACCCAGTCTTCTGGATATGATATACAAACAATACCTTGGAGATTATTGGTAGCAAATTTTTGCCTTCTTTTTCTTGCAGTTTTTGTGTATGGTTAAATGATTGATCAAGTTATTTGTGAAATTTTCTTATTTCCTTATAACTTTGTCTCATATTTTATACCTTTTCTACAAATAACATGTTCATGCAGGTTGCTAATTGTGTCTTAAGAATGCATATGGCTTTTAGATTGTGAAGTTGTCTTCTTTTTATAAGTTCATGCATTTTGTCCTTCTAGTGAAATATTCATGTAGAGACATGCTGTAATGAGTTGTACAGACTTAATTTATATCAGTGGAAACCAAGTGTATGAAAATATGTGTTTTCATGTCCTACTTTAGTTTGGTGTATCACTTCACTTTTATTTTCAGTACTTTCATTTTAAGTTATCTTTCTTCCCCTTTTCCAAAAAAGTTAGTAGTTTTAGAGTGGTAACCAGCTAGGAGCCGACCTCATCAGGAGGTTCATTTCAACTTTAGGTGACCCACAACCTTGAAATGATCCCATGTTTCTCTAGAAAGCTTAGTTTCATAACTTTGCATAGGGTACATTTTTAGGAGATAACAATACTCTTGTTATATTTATATTTTAATTCTTTTTCTTGTAGTTTATGATTGAATTTATATGATATAAACCTAGGGTTTGTTACATGTGGTATAAAAGTAGAGCTTAACACTAGGGCCTATGAGCCTACTTCATAGTGAGTAAATTCTAGTAGATTTATGTTTGTCAATCTAAGCTCAATGATTCTATTTATTTGAACATAGAAATGAGGTTTCTAGGTCAAAGAAGTAGGGTGGAAGGAAATCCAAATAGTCTAAATCAAAAGGGAAAATATGCAACTAACCAACCTCAAAGAAGAAGTATGGCTCTTTGATATTGAGACTATGACAAAGACTTTATGTTGAATAAAGTTAGAAAAAGAGAAGAGTGTAAAACTTACAACCCCCAACATATCCAAACAAAAGAAAAACTCAATGATCTGAGATGTGCCTTTGGCTATTATTGTGACATGCCAATTGTGAGTAGGGAGGTTATAGGGGAGTACCTATATGTATACCTTTCCCTAAATATTGTAGTACTAGATTCATATGGAGTAGAAAAACCTAAGGAGGTTCCTTCATTTGAATAATATCAGTCAAACCTTTATAAATATGAAAGGATCTTAATTCAATAAGAATACTTTATGTTTACTATTATATGAATGATTTTTTTTTTCTTTCTTATATTTAGTAATGTGTTATGTTCTATTGTGATAATAATTTGAATGAAAAATATTGTGTATGTGCAAGAAAAGAGATTTAATGTCTAAAAATTCTACAAATTTGTTAATTTTATACCAAACCATAGGATAATGGAGGAAGAGGATAAGGGAGAAGCGAGAAATACAAGTTTGAATTTCAAATATGTAGGAGTTGCAAATGGTTTCAGGTTGACTGATGGCTGTGTTGTTGAAACGATGTTGAATGATAGTCTACTTGTTTGTGAGGGCCCAATGGTGGGCCTTGTTGAAAATGTATTGGTGGATGGAAAAGGTTTGTCGAGGAAGGAGGGAAATTTGATACCATTTGTCCCAAAAGGTATGTCATCAATTTTAGCTCTCAAGGAAAATGGCATGGGTTTGTGTGTTTATGGATAGAAAGGCGTTGGGTTGTCTTGTGAAAATCTTGCCTCTCAATGGCCAGGCCTTTTTGGGTCTAACTTAAAGGGGAAGATATCTTCCCCTCCTGTTCAAGTTTCTTCTAATTTAGTTTTAGGTGAGTATACTATCTCTATTCTGAATTGTCTTCAAAAAAGCATTTCTTTGATGGAGTTCATGTTAGTTGTAAAGTTCTTAAGGCCAAGGCTGAACATAGATGTGGTTAGATCTAGGGAAAACAAGAAATGATGCCTAAAAGGACAAGTGGATATTGTAGCTATGGCCAAAGGCTTATGTTATTTCTCCTTCTCATGTGAGGAGGACTTGGTAAGAATTTTGTCAAAGGGTCCTTGGCTTATTGGAAAATCAATGTTAGCTTTGAAGCAAAGCCAGGGTTGGATTTTTCTAACTATGTTTTCAACTGGGCCCTTGTTAGGGTCAAATTACTAGGTCTCCCAATGGAATATTTGGATGAAGAAGTATTCAAAGTAATTTCTATCACCTTTGGTCAGCTAGTCTCCATATATGAAAGAATTTGTGTCAATGTGGAACAAAAGGAAAATTTACCAAAATCAGTTGTGTTAAAATCTAAAATAGGTGATTGGAAGTATTTGGTGGAGTTTAAAACTTTACCTTTTTCTTGCTTCCATTATAAAAAAGGTTGGAAATTAGGCTAAGAAATATCCAAGCAAGATCTCGAAGAAAGGTTTGGGAGGATAAGGAAGGAAAGGCTAAGGATGCTCCTTTGTAGGTTTTTGAGGATGGTGGGATTGAGAGTTTGATACATCCTATTTTGGTCTATGAGATCCTATCTCCTAGTCAGTTGGGGGACCCTCAGGACCCCATTTTGTTTGTAGAAGAATCCATCCCCTTGGGGATGACAAAGATTCATCAAAATCATCAAGGATCTGACAGTATTGAAGATGTGAGGGATTTAGTGCCCTCATAGGTTAGGATTATTTTTTCTTCTGTCTTTGAAGGTTATAGATCATTTGGTTGGTAATGGTTTGGTAGGGGCTTCTCCTTCACTAAAGAATGATTCAAATGATGTAGGGATTCCAAGGAAAGATGGTATGCTCTCTCCTGAGGAGGAACCCTTCATTGTTGTTAAAGGAAGAAACAAGAAGGAACTATTACACTCTCCTCATTTATCATAAGGAGTGATGACTAGAAATAGGCAAAAATTGGACTATGGATCTAAACAAAGGGAACAAATTAGACCCTCCTCCCAAAAAATAGAGAGAAGGAAAGTAAGAAGGAGATTGTTGAGGAAGTTCAAAAAACTGTCTTTGACATGTGCTCTAAGAGCACATCCTCTCAGTGTAAATCATGATAATATCTTGGAATATCAGGGGGTTAAATCATGTCCATAAACATGATCTATTGAGAAACATTATCCAGGATCATAAACCAGATATCTTGTTAATCAATAATCTAAGATGTAATGTGATAAAATTAAAAAAATGAAGAACTGCTTATTCAAGGATTGTGGTTTACATGATTACAAATCATATGGGGCTTCAGGGGGAATAAATTTTTTTGGAACCCAAAGACTGTTAGAGGGGTACCCTAAATGTTGATGCTAATCATGTTGATCTACTCAATTTTTATATTTGAATGATGATACCTCTTGGGTTATCTCAAATGTCTATGCTCCTAATTTGAAGAAGGCTAGAAAGAGGCTCTAGAATGTGTTAGGTTCTCTCAAGCCTAATTTTCAAGGAAATGCTTGGTTGATTATGAGTGACTTCAACACCCCTTTAACTTGGATAATGAGAAAATGGGAGGATACCAAATACCCTTGGATAGAAAATATGATTTGATGGAGTTTATTCATTTTAATGCACTTTTTTGATTTAGAGCTGTAGGGTGCCTCCTTTACTTGGTCTAATCGAAGGGTGGGATAAGACCCCATCTAGGTCAAACTGGATTGGGACCTTATTTCTATGGATTGGTTCTCTAGTTATTCTTGTGCTTTTTATACCTTAACTCATTTTGGTTTTGACCATTTCCCTATTTCCTTCTCTACTAAAAAGATAAGAAAGAAGAAACGGTTTTCTTTTAGATTTGAGGGCATGTAGCTGAGGCATCCAAATCTTAAGGAATGTATGAGAACCTGGTGGTAGGTTAATATTGAGGGAAGTGCTACGTTTAGAGTAGCAAAGAAACTCTCCTATGTTAAAAATATGGTCCAAAAGTGGAATAAAGATTCCTTTGGTCAAATTTTCTAGATTCAAAACTCTATTAAGAATATGTTGGATGAGGTTTAGCAAGAAAGCCAACTCAAGGGGATGTGATCTTCTCTTCATATTCCTGAAAATGAGCTACTTTCTTGACTTCATGATATCATAACAAAAAAAGAAGAATTTTGGAAACAAAGGTCTACGACTATCTAGTTGAAGAGTGGTGATCCCAATGCCAAATTTGTTCATCTCTCTTCACTCAAGCATAGGGCAATGAATAGAATTAGTACTATCTAGGTCAATTGATCTATTTTAGAAGATATTAAAGATATCCATAAGGCTGCTTGATATTTATTCCACTAGTAGAATTTGGAAAATAAATGACTACATGACTAAAATTTTTAGTCATGACAACTAAAAATGACTGAATTCTACTCATTTTTTGCAACACAACTATAAATGACTAATTTGACCATCAGATAAAATCACAGTTATAAATGACTAAATAAATGACTAGTTTTTTTTTATCAAACTTTGTTTTTTGAGAGAAAAGCCTCCTAGCCATCAATTTAGGCTTTAGCCGACACCTATATATATATTATAAATTCCTAACAAAAATCAAACAATATAAGACCACCATTTTCTTGCGGTTTTTAACTACTGCGTAGTTAGAAGAAATAGTCTGGGAAAAAAATAGAGGTTTAAGGGTTTTGAATATGGAGATATTGACCAGTAATCATAGGGCTTTCCCATTGGTGGAATCTCCTACCAACAGTGCTTCAAGGTACAAGTCTAGAATGTGGCGAAATCTATCCTTCAATCAGACAACTCCCCACCTGGAAGTATGTCTTCAAGATTTTGAGCTTTTTTCTATGGATCATCTCAGAGGTAAGCAAACCATTCTTAATTTATTTAGGGTATTTAAAAAATTTGATGTTGGATGTTTTCGTGAAGTACTATTTAGCTATTTGAATTTTATGATGCCGGCTATTTTGTTACTGGATATCTGGGTATGTTTAAAAACTGATGCTCGGTATTTTTTTATTGGCTGTTTGGATATTTCAATGCTGGGTTTTCACTTGAGATGGGTATTTAAAAAAAATGGTACTGGATATTTTTCGCTATCAAGATAATGTTTTTTCTGAGAAACAAATGAGGTCTCAACCTTTTCTGGTATTACACACAGTTTTCTAAATTTTGATTTTGTTATCATTTTTCTTGGGCATTAAAAAAATTGATGTTTGGTGAACCCTTTGTTATTGACTATCTTGGTATTTAAAAAAGGACGTTGGGAATTTTCTTTATATGGGTATTAAAAAAACTGGTATTGGGTATTTTTTTCTTGTCGAGTTATGGTTTACGTTTCTACGGAGGCCTAGGGTTTGTACCCTATTCATTCTCTTACCAATGCTTTTGTTGGTATTAAAAAATAACCTTAAATCTTGGGTCAGAAAATTAGCTGTCTTGATAGGGTGTGGTATGATCTTGGATTGTATCCTAGAGTGTGTGGAAAGCTTGTGTTTAATCATTAAGGTATGTAAACTTGATAAGGGAAATGTATCCTATATAGCATGGGTCTTGCTTTAATATTTCCCATAATGGTTCTTCGCAAATCACATTATTATAGTTTGTGGTAACCCAAGATTGCATTAGTATGTAACAAACTTGGTCTATAGTTTAAGTTGTACACTTTTAAGTAACATTCATAAGGTTTAGAAAATCTTGATCACTCTCTAGAATAGCCCATTAAACATGGGTTGTGCTAGAATGCACTACATAATTGATATAACACAACCACTCTGCATATCAACCAGAGTTATAGGCTCTTTATTGCAGCAAGAAGTAATTGCTCTTGGATCATGCTATCATTACATTGTAACCTGTTAAACTTGAGTCAACCTAAATGCACCCAATGATGATTGACACCTAATTGTGATGACAATGATTAATTTGTATAAGGATTGTGCTCATATGAGTGCCTCCATTTCTATCACAACATAGCCACATCAAACTTGGGTCACACACAAATGCATACTGTATTTGTTATAGCAAAATTGTGCCACATGACCAATAGAGTTATGGATCACATAATTATAGTCACAAGAATTTGTTCCTCAGTTGTGCTCTTATGGTGATTCTATTACCATTACAACATAACCCTTTGGAATTATATTGCACAAATCCTTACATTGCTTATTTTCTCTTTGGATGGATGGCAATTCAATGGTAGGGATTTGTATGCAGGTCATGCTCATATAAGTGCCTTCATCACCATTACACAATAATACATTGGAATTTCCTTTCTTGAACCTTTACTTTTTTTTATTGTTAGGGTTTCTTAGCAATTATTCCATTTCCACGTGGCATATTGATAAAAGAAACCAAGCAAAAAGTCATTCTATTTTTAGTTAACTCCTGCTAACATACTTTTGGAATAAATGTTTCATTGCAATACTTCAAGTGTGAATAATTTTGTTTTCTAATTATAATACATTCATTGAGAGTTGTAGTAGAAAACTTCTTATGCTGAAACCCATCTTGTAAACTTTCTTTAAGCTACATTTAAGAGGCTTCATGGATTTTTTGTGATTAATACAACTTTTGTTTTGATAGTGAATGACATCAGATTCTTTATAAAACTGAAATGATTTATTAATTATGGTTTTATGATGATTAAATGTTTTAT
>VDFB02346023.1:0-39640 GCA_007258455.2 Sequoia sempervirens | reverse complement strand
TTGCTGATTTGGTGTTTGGTGATAGCAAAGCCCCTCAAGCCAAGGATTTTTTGCAGCAGAGTCAAGATATCTTGAAATCCTTGAAGAACAACCTTCAGATTGCACAGAATCAACAGAAGATGTACGCTGATCAGCGACGTGTTGAGCACTCTTTTGAGGTTGGAGATATGGTTTATCTTCGGCTGTAGCCTTACAGACAGTCTACTCTCAAGAAGAGTGGAGTTGAGAAGCTCAAACCTCATTTCTATGGGCCCTTCAAAGTTATCAGAAAGGTTGGAGTAGTAGCTTATGAGTTGGAGCTACCTTCGGATAGTAGAGTACACAATGTCTTCCACGTGTCTCGCCTCAAGAAGGCACTTGGACACAATGTTGTTGCTTCATTGTAGTTACCACCTTTGGATGAAGAAGGACAGTTAGTTTTGATTCTAGAAGAGATTCTTGATTCCAGAGAGCATTCTTTAAGAAAAAGGACAATCAGAGAGTACTTGGTGAAGTGGAAAAACTTGCCTATGGAGGATGCGACTTGGGAGAGTGAGGAGATTCTGCAGCATCCAGGCTTTCGATTGCTTGAGGACAAGCAATCTTGGGGAGGGCGGACTATAATGACCCCTTCTTGAACATGATCTTTTCAGTTGACCGTTGGCCTATTCCGGAGACCCATAGGCTACTCAGAAGGTGAAATTAGGGTTTCCTATTTCTTTGGCTATTGTTGCTCATAATTTGGTGTTTGGTTTGCGGATTCTTTTTGGGTTTTCAGAGAGCTTTGCAGTGGTGTGACTTGCTTTGCATTCCGAGCACTTTCTGGAATTTACTATTTTTAGTAAATTCTATTTCTGGCAGTGGTCTTGTTGATTTCGACACAGTTGGCCCTCTTCTTCGGCTGGTTCAGTTGGGTTGTTCATTTTTGGCCTTGGGATGCATTTGGAGAGATAAGTTCAATTAATTTAAATAATGTTATATTTAATGTTATATTACCCCCTTGGCCTAGTCTTATAACTTAATGTTGTTTTAAAAAGTGGTCTTCAAGGGTGGGTGCCTCATGGAGGTAATTTTATATTTTATTAAGGTCAAAAATTGAAGCTTGAAGTTTGGACGCCTATTTTATGAAGAGGTGAATTAAAATAAAGTAAAAAATGAAGCCTTGAAAAGGGACGCCATCTCTTGGAGGGAAAAAGGTTTATTTCAAATTTGAAATTAGGGCTCCTCTTCTAGAAGCTTTTGGAGATTCCTTGCTGTGCCTTTATAAGGAGACCTCTTCTCTTCATTTCATCATCTTATGTCTTGAATATTGTTATGCTGCCGAAATGGTGTTGGAATTGCTTCGAGGAATGAATGCCTCCTAGCCTTGGCTCGACTTCGTGCTTGAGAGATAGCATCTAGTGGAGAAGTTTGCTTGTTGTTGAGAGGATTTTGTAGTGAGGTTTGCATTGTAGCTTGAGTTTTGCTTTGTAGTTCAGTTTATTGCATTTCATATCAAAAATTTGGAGTTGCTGATATCATGGCTGATCTGTAGTTTCATTCATATCATTGAAAATAAAAATATGCTGGTTATGGGTATTGTCTCATTATGTTTCCTTGGCAAGGGCGCCCCTATTTGACAAGTTTCAGATTTTTTGACAAAGCATTGAATTTTATAAAAGAAAATCGCCCTTCTTAGAGGGCCGTACCATTTGAGTTTTCTTGGGATTTGTGCAAGAAATGGTTAAGGGTTTATGGGTGTGGTTTTAATGTTCCAGCTTGGTCGCCATCTTCTTTAGGGTGTTATGCATTTGATTCCATATCAATAGAGTGAGTTTTGAGTAAGAAAAGTGTATTTTAGTGAGTTATTAGAGTGTTGGTTCTGTCATTCAAGTTGTTGGTCTGTCATATCAGATTTGAGTAAATTGCATTTTGGTGAAGGGTTGGTGTTAGGAAGTCATATTAAGCTTGGTGGAGGTCACATTTACTATTGCAGCAATTGAAGAGCTTCTAATCCTTGTTCTTGCAGGAACTTCCTATTACTTTGTAAGCTGAACAGTAGTACTATCAGCATTTCTTAATATCTCTCTTCATGTTTTGTAATACCCACTGAATAAGTGGAAGAGGCTGGCTTTCCGCCTATTTACATTTGAATTGCATTGTAGTTTGTAGCATCTCCACCATATGGTAGCTCCATTCCCACCCTGGGTCTGATTGCACATTCTTGGCGTCGAGTTTACTTTCAACAATTGTAGTTGGTAGGGATCCCTCTGACCATATGTTCGTCCACCTTGAACACATTCTTGGTTAGAGTTACTCTTTCAGCATGCACTGAAATCCTCTGACCATATGCTCACACCTTGCCCAATTCGAGATCCTGGTGTACATTCTTGGTTAGAGTTGAATTCCACATCATTTTGGTTTAAAGTGCTAACCCTAATGGATGTGTGTTGCATTGCTATTGTAATAAAAAAAGTGAAAAAATTGGTTCAAAATATTTCAGTGGTATCAAAGCCACACATCCTGCCATCCTGTGAAACCAACCTTTTATGAGTGACAGAGAAAAAATATACTTAGCAAGGGAAGAAAAGAAGGCTACAAGTCAGTTTCAGTGGCATCAGGTTCGAGAAGGTCAGACAACATCAGAGGTTTTGAGGGCTCATTGGGAGTCTTCTCAGGAAACAAAAATGGTAGAAGGTGAGAGGTCAGCGGGTGGTAACAAGAGGTTTACCAGAAATAGAGATGAAAGTGGAAAGGGAAGAGAAAGGATGCCAAGTTCGGGAAAGAGGTTCGAGAGGAAGATGGATGCCATAATGGATATGGTATCTTTCATGATGGGGAAAATGGGGCAGAACCCAATTCCATAGAACAATCCAGGGCATACTGGAGAACATAGTGCCACCAACCAGCATAATGGACATGTTGCCCAGCCTACTTCAAATAACACATACATTTCTTCTAGGCCATTTAAACCCACCTTCTTGGCACCAGTAAACCCCCAACCTGATCTAGAAGAAAATGCATCATTTGTGGAACAATTGAGAATCAACCGTGCTGAGTATGATTCTCTCCTTGATGAAATCAAGCTAGACATGTCTTACAATGACTTTTTTGACCATAAGAGGAAGAATAGAGGGCAAGGAAGACGTCATGAACATAGAGGAACAACAATACAAAGGGATTTGCATCAAGCTATCAACAAGGTTATGCTTCCACATTTTGATGGGAGTGACAGCAGTTCAGCTAGAGCTTGGATACAAAAGTTAGATAACTATCTAGCTCTTAGACCCATGGCAGAAGAGGAGGTAATTAAGTTCGCTACGCTACACCTAGATGGGGTGGCACATGAGTGGTGGTACCATGGCCTAGTCACCTTGGGTCATCGGTCTGTCACTACCTTTGATGAGTTCACCAATAGACTCATAGAGAGATTTGAGAAAAAAAAATCTAGAAGTACATTTCCGAGAGTTGGCACAACTTAGGAAATATGGCATAGTTGATGCTTACATAGCTGAGTTTCAGAGACTTTCAATAATGGTCACGAGAATCACTGAGAGGCGGTTGGTGATCCTATTCAGTGAAAGGCTTATGGAACCACTCAAGGGTTGGATTAAAGCCTTTGATCCACCCTCCTTACAAGAGGCAATGAAGAAAGCAAGAAATATGGAGTGGGCTGCTCCTAAAGCAAAATTTCAATCTAAGCCATCATTTCACAAGAAGGATAGAGGAAAAAGACCTCAACATAAGGAGTTCAAACAACATAAAACTCATGTCACAAGGTTGGATCCAGAAACACTTAACGAACTCAGAAGAAAGGGGTTATGTTTCCAGTGTAGAGAAAAATGGTCCCAAGATCATATTTGCCCAAAAGGAGTCAAAATTCATCAAATTGAATGCTAGTCAGCTGAAGAAAGTAATTCTGATTTTTCAGATCAGCAGTCTGATTTTGATGACAGCGAAGTGGAAAGAGCTCCAGAAGAGTCTGAAGATGAAAAGGGAAGTGGAGGTACTTTGGCTCAACTTTCGAGCTTTCAAAAGAATGAATCCTTCAAAGTTCGAGGGATGATTAAGGGGCAGCGAATAGTTGCTTTGATTGACACTGGAGCAATGCATAACTTCATTGATGAAGTTGTGGTGGCAAAGAAGGGGCTGCAAACAGAAGAATTTGAAGGCTTCAAGGTTATGGTTGTTGATGGGTTTAACATTTCTTGCACCAAGAATATTTCAAACATGACTATGCAATTGGGCAATTATGAAGTCAAGGATGACTTCTATGTAGTCAACATTGGAGATACAGATGTCATTCTAGACATTCAATGGCTACGTTCTAGGCATTCAACGGTTGTGTTCATTTGGAGAGATTTCTCTAAATTTGCAAACCATGGAACTTAAGTTCCAATTTGATGGAAAGAAGGTGGTGCTAAGAGGAATGTCCAATGGTGGTCCTCGGATTGTGTCATTCAAGAGAATGGCAAGGCTGATTCGGCAAGACCAAGTTGAGTGGGTTGCGGAATGTATGATTCTTCCGGCTAGTCTGGTTGAAACAAAGAGGGACTATCCTCCTGATATTCAATCTTTACTCACCAAGAAGAGCAAGGTGTTTGCTGATTTACCTCCTAGGCCACCTCCTGAATGGGGTTCAGAGCATGTCATAGAGTTCAAGGAAGGGGCTAAGCCTGTTATTACAACTCCATATCGGTACCCTAAGAAGCAGAAGGATGAGATTGAGAAAAACATTAAGGAACTCTTGGAGATGGGCTTCATTCGTCCAAGTAAGAGTCCCTTCACTTCAGTAGTTGTTCTTGTGAAGAAGAAGGATGGTACCATCTGCATGTGTGTGGATTATCATGCTTTGAATCAAAGGACCATCAAAAATCGATACCCCATTCTGAGGATAGATGAGCTCATTGATGAGCTACATGGAGCCAAGTTCTTTTCAAAGATTGATTTGAGGTCGGGCTACTACCAGATTTAGATGAGAGGGTCTGATGTTGAGAAGACAACGTTTAGATGTCACTATGGCCACTTCAAGTTTTTAGTCATGCCATTTGGGTTGACTAATGCTCCTGCTACCTTCCAGTCTTGTATGAACAGAGTCTTTCAGAAGCAGTTGAGGAAGTTTGTATTGATATTTTTTGACGACATTCCTGATCTTCACAAGACATGGGAAGAACATCTCAAGCACTTGGAGGAAGTGCTTAGCATCCTAGAATCTGAGAGCTTGTTTGCCAAAGAATCCAAATGTGAATTTGGAATGAAGGAGCTACTTTACCTTGGTCACATAATCAGTGTGATGGAGTGAAGGTTGACCCTGAAAAGATCAAGGCGATAGTTGATTGGCCACCTCCAGAGAACTTGACTCATTTGAAAGGGTTCTTGGGTCTTTGTGGTTTTTACAGAAGATTTGTGAGGGGCTACTCACAAAATGCTACTCCTCTTACTGACCTCACGAAAAAAGGGAGCTTTTTGTTGGTTAGAAAGGGCTCAAACTACTTTTGATAAGTTTAAGAAGATCATGAGCTCTTGTCCGGTACTGGCTATTCCAGATTTTTCCAAGCCCTTCGAGCTACAGTGTGATGCATCTGGTGAGGGAGTTGGGGCTGTTTTGATGCAAGACAAGCATCCCATTGTGTTTGAGAGCAGAAAGTTAAGAGGTGTTGAAAGGACCTACTCCATCTATGACAAGGAAATGCTTGCAATCATGCATGCATTAGCTAAGTTCAGACAGTACTTGGTGGGGAGCAATTTTGTGGTCAAGACTGATCACAATAGTCTCAAACACTTCATGCATCAAAAGGACTTGAACGGAAGGAAACAAAAGTGGGTGAGTAAGCTTCAAGCTTACGATTTTGACATTGACTATGTCAAAGGGAAAAACAATATTGTGGCTAATGCTCTATCTAGGAGACCTCATTTGAGCTCATTGCGTGAGCTTAATGCTAATTGGAAGGAGGTGTTGCGTGCTGATTATGCCAAAAATCAGTTTGCAACCAGCATCATTGAAGGTAATTTTCATGATGAAAGGTACAAGGTGGTTGAAGGTTTGATACACTACAAGGGTAGAATCTTTTTGGTGGCTGATTCTAAGCTCAAAAAGAAGATTTTGATGACATTCCATGACATTCCACTTGCTGGTCATCAGGGTTTCTTCAAGACATATAGGCAGATTCAGAAAAGATTTTCTTAGAAAGGGCTGAAAGGAGAGGTTCAATGCTACATCCAGGAGTGTCCCACTTGTCAGATGAACAAAAATGAGCATACTCTACCAGCTGGTTTGCTGCAACCTCTCCCCATTCCCAATAAAAAATGGGAAAGCATATCAATGGACTTCATCACTGGGTTGCCAAAGGTCCAAGGCAAAGATTGTGTCTATGTTGTAGTGGACAGACTAACAAAGTTTGCTCACTTCTTTGCCATTACTAGCTCTTTTTCAGCAGCTCAAGTTGCAGATTTGTTTTTCCATGAGGTGTTTAGATTGCATGGGTTACCGAAAAACATTGTGAGTGATAGGGACAGAAAGTTTCTAAGCACTTTTTGGCAAGAGGTCTTTAGAATGAGTGGTATGGTGCTCACTCCAAGCACTAGTTATCACCCTCAAACTGATGGACAAACAGAGATAGTGAACAAGTGGTTGGAAGGTTATTTGAGAAACTATGTTTCGGAGCAGAAAATAGCATGGGTGAAATGGCTTCACATAGGCGAGTATTGTTACAATTCTTCCTTTCAGATGTCAATAAGGATGTCACCTTTCATGGCTCTTTACGGTTATGAGGCTCCTAGCTTTGCTGATTTGGTGTTTGGTGATAGCAAAGCCCCTCAAGCCAAGGATTTTTTGCAGCAGAGTCAAGATATCTTGAAATCCTTGAAGAACAACCTTCAGATTGCACAGAATCAACAGAAGATGTACGCTGATCAGCGACGTGTTGAGCACTCTTTTGAGGTTGGAGATATGGTTTATCTTCGGCTGTAGCCTTACAGACAGTCTACTCTCAAGAAGAGTGGAGTTGAGAAGCTCAAACCTCATTTCTATGGGCCCTTCAAAGTTATCAGAAAGGTTGGAGTAGTAGCTTATGAGTTGGAGCTACCTTCGGATAGTAGAGTACACAATGTCTTCCACGTGTCTCGCCTCAAGAAGGCACTTGGACACAATGTTGTTGCTTCATTGTAGTTACCACCTTTGGATGAAGAAGGACAGTTAGTTTTGATTCTAGAAGAGATTCTTGATTCCAGAGAGCATTCTTTAAGAAAAAGGACAATCAGAGAGTACTTGGTGAAGTGGAAAAACTTGCCTATGGAGGATGCGACTTGGGAGAGTGAGGAGATTCTGCAGCATCCAGGCTTTCGATTGCTTGAGGACAAGCAATCTTGGGGAGGGCGGACTATAATGACCCCTTCTTGAACATGATCTTTTCAGTTGACCGTTGGCCTATTCCGGAGACCCATAGGCTACTCAGAAGGTGAAATTAGGGTTTCCTATTTCTTTGGCTATTGTTGCTCATAATTTGGTGTTTGGTTTGCGGATTCTTTTTGGGTTTTCAGAGAGCTTTGCAGTGGTGTGACTTGCTTTGCATTCCGAGCACTTTCTGGAATTTACTATTTTTAGTAAATTCTATTTCCTGTTGTTTTCAGCACAGTTGGCCCTCTTCTTCAGCTAGTTCAGTTGGGTTGTTCATTTTTGGCCTTGGGATGCATTTGGAGAGATAAGTTCAATTAATTTAAATAATGTTATATTTTAATGTTATATTACCCCCTTGGCCTAGTCTTATAACTTAATGTTGTTTTAAAAAAGTGGTCTTCAAGGGTGGGCGCCTCATGGAGGTAATTTTATATTTTATTAAGGTCAAATTGAAGCTTGAAGTTTGGACGCCTATTTTATGAAGAGGTAAATTAAATTAAAGTCAAAAAATGAAGCCTTCTAAAGGGACGCCATCTCTTGGAGGGAAAAAGGTTTATTTCAAATTTGAAATTAGGGCTCCTCTTCTAGAAGCTTCTGGAGATTCCTTGTTGTGCCTTTATAAGGAGACCTCTTCTCTTCATTTCATCATCTTATGTCTTGAATATTGTTATGCTGCCGAAATGGTGCTGGAATTGCTTCGAGGAATGAATGCCTCCTAGCCTTGGCTCGACTTCGTGCTTGAGAGATAGCATCTAGTGGAGAAGTTTGCTTGTTGTTGAGAGGATTTTGTAGTGAGGTTTGCATTGTAGCTTGAGTTTTGCTTTGTAGTTCAGTTTATTGCATTTCATATCAAAAATCTGGAGTTGCTGATATCATGGCTGATCTGTAGTTTCATTCATATCATTGAAAATAAAAATATGCTGGTTATGGGTATTGTCTCATTGTGTTTCCTTGGCAAGGGCGCCCCTATTTGACAAGTTTCAGATTTTTTGACAAAGCATTGAATTTTATAAAAGAAAATCGCCCTTCTTAGAGGGCCGTACCATTTGAGTTTTCTTGGGATTTGTGCAAGAAATGGTTAAGGGTTTATGGGTGTGGTTTTAATGTTCCAACTTGGTCGCCATCTTCTTTAGGGTGTTATGCATTTGATTCCATATCAATAGAGTGAGTTTTGAGTGAGAAAAGTGCATTTTAGTGAGTTATTAGAGTGCTGGTTTTGTCATTCAAGCTGCTGGTCTGTCATATCAGATTTGAGTAAATTGCATTTTGGTGAAGGGTTGGTGTTAGGAAGTCATATTAAGCTTGGTGGAGGTCACATTTACTATTGCAGCAATTGAAGAGCTTCTAATCCTTGTTCTTGCAGGCACTTCCTATTACTTTGTAAGCTGAACAGTAGTACTGTCAGCATTTCTTAATATCTCTCTTCATGTTTTTGTAATACCCACTGAATAAGTGGAAGAGGCTGGCTTGCCGCCTATTTACATTTGAATTGCATTGTAGTTTGTAGCATCTCCGCCATATGGTAGCTCCATTCCCACCCTGGGTTGGATAGCACATTCTTGGCGTCGAGTTTACTTTCAACAATTGTAGTTGGTAGGGATCCTTTGACCATATGTTTGTCCACCTTGGACACATTCTTGGTTAGAGTTACTCTTTCAGCATGCATTGAGATCCTCTGACCATATACTCACACCTTGCCGAACTCGGGATCCTGGTGTACATTCTTGGTTAGAGTTGAATTCCGCATCGTTTTGGTTTAAGTGCTAACTTCACTTGAATATATGTTGCAGCTATAATATAATAAAAAAAAGAAGAGAATTTGAAAAAATTGGTTGAAGTATTTCATGGGAGAGTACTGGGAGAGGGGTGGGAGGGTGAAGAATAGGAGTGGGAGAGAGAAGTTGGAGAGGGAGTGCAGGGGAGAGAGGGAGAGGTGGGAGAGTGTGGTAGAAGGTGGGAGAGTGGGAGAGGGTGTGGTAGAGGTGGGAGAGGGAGGAGAGGGTGGGAAGGGGTACAAAGTGTGGGAGAGGGAGGGAGGGGTGGAAGGTGGGAGAGGTGGGAGAGGGGGAGGGAGGGAGAGTGGGAGAGAGGGAGGGGGAGGTGGGGAGATAATGGGAGGGAGTGCAAAAGAGGGAGTTGGAGAGATTTGGGAGTGTATTGGGAGAGGGAGTGGGAGAGGGAGTGGGAGAGTGGGAGGGGAGGGAGGGAGAGGGGGCTGGGAGGAGTGCAAGAGGTTGGAGAGGGGTAAGGAAGCCCAGTGGGAGAGGGGTGGGAGAGAGTGGGAGAGGGAGGGAGAGTGGGAGAGAGTGGGGAGAGGGTGGCTGAGTAGGAGAATTTGGGAGAGAGAGTGGGAGAGACTTACAAGAGGGGGTGGGAGAGTGTGGGAGAGTGGGAGGTGGGAGGGAGAGAGTGGGAGAGAGGGTGGAAGGAGAGAGATTGGGATAATGGGAGAGGGAGTGAGAGAGTAGGAGAGGGGGTAGGAGGAGAGGGTGGTAGAAATTGGGAGAGTGGGAGAGAGAGTAGGAGAGGGTACTAGAAGGAGAGTGTATGGGAGAGAGGGTGGGAGAGAGTGGGGAGAGTGGGGAGGAGAGAGTAGAGAGGGTAAGGAGAGTGGGAGGGTAGAGGGAGAGGGAGGAGAGAGAGTGGGAGAGAGTGGGAGAGAAGAGACTTGAGAGGGCCGGGGTTGGGAGGAGAGGGTTTAGGAGTTGGGGTTAGGGGTAGAGAGAGAGTCAGTGAAAGAGGGGGAGAGTGAGGGAGAGAGATAGAGGGGAGAGAGATACGAGTGATTGAGTGAGAGAATTGGGAGAGAGAGAGATGGAGAGAGTGAGGGAAAGAGATCATATTTAAATATTTTATATATTAGTAATATATATTTTTTAATATTTATACATTAACAAAAATATTGAAATATTATACATAATAATATAATATATTATATATTAAATACATAATTCGGTAAGAGATTATCATAAATTGTATATTATATATTACATTATAAACTATAATGTATATTATATATTAAATTATAAAACTTTATTATTACATTTTTAAATCATATATTATAAATTGTATAACATTTTTGCAACTCTATATAGAACATATTGGATTTCATATTCAAATCGGATATCCGATATTTCTAGCACAAAATTAATGCCTAGGGATTAGGCTCGGGCTTGCTTTGGATTTTGGTTTGGACCTACCAATCCTAAGAAGTCAACACAAAAAACGTGTTTAACAACTTACCTTGCTTTTCCAAACTTCATGCATATGGTTGACGACTTTTTACAAATTGATGAAATGAAAGGGTTGTAAAGAACTACTCAAATTTCCACCAATATAGAATTATATACTTTAGTTTGAATCTAAATAAATAGTATTATTCATTTTTCTATTAGAATTATGACTAAAGTCCTAATTGATAGCGATTGAAAAAAACATCTATAACTTTCAAGCAGTATCACATTTTTTGAATCTAAAACATGTGCCACATTTTATGCTTCACATACTATAGGATTAAAAAATAAAATGAATTTCATGAAGTTTGACCAAGTTAAGGTGGTCAGACATACGAGTTTTATAATTTTTTAAAGAGTTAGCAATTAAAAATTCATTAATTATTTACTTGGAAAAATGTAAAGAAATATGCATCACATCTGGACCGCAATTACTCTACTATATCAAATCTTATAAAAATATTATGATTTTATTGTATGGTTAGGGTGGTCAAACAGACACCTACTTCTTATTTTTTCCTTGAAATTTAAGTACTATTGCATTGAAATTTCAATTTTTCACCAAATAGATTTTTTTTTAGAAAAATAAACCTAGTATTTTAGAAACTACATTCAATTTTCCATAGATTCTATTCTTACATATTTTTGAAATAATATAGATAACTTATTCAAATTTGTACGTCAAGTTGTGCATAACTCTGATTTTTTTGAATTTTCATTGCCACTTAAGGGCATGTCTTTTCCATGATGATCCTACACATACCCCTATCAAATTTTGATCCAAATAAAGTATTCAATGTTTTCGAGATATCCTTAGAAGATTTTTTAAAATCTACATGATGTAAATAAGGTTTAGATAAACTAAGACCAATTATAGCCAATGCTTTCTTATCTTTTACCTTCCATTTTTGAAGTTCATTTGTATCTATTCGCTTTGTCACTGTACCATCAAACAATTTCCCAAAGATCTCTTTCAAAATTAACAATAATTGTATCTAAATTTTCCAACTATAAAAATCATTTCCATCAAACTTTTCATAAAGGCTTAATTTATCCATTTTGTGTTGAATAAAATGTGTCCTTAAATTTTTAGAAATAAAAGAAAAAAATGTAAAGAAATAAATTCTTCCTTTTGTCCCCTAAACGCCTCTTTGCAACACACCTGATTCGCTTTCTCCACGCCTTTTGCAGCGACACTCTGATATCCTTCTTTATTATATTCACTCCAATGGCTGACCAACATAGAATATCCCGATACTCCAATATGAATAATGACCACGATGAAATCAACTAAACATCATAGTGACATCCATAGAAACAACCAACAACATAGAATGGAGTTCAATGCTTAATATATTTCAATGAAGTCATGTTCTGCACATGAGAAGAGTCATTTGATATGCAACATATAAGAGCAATGCTAGCAATATGAACTGCATTCATTACAAGGCCCAAAGAAAAACATGAATCCTCTAAATTTTCAACACCCTATTGGTTTATGATATAAACACACTTTTGCAATAATTTGGTGGATATAAAATTTTAAATTTTAAATTTTTGGAATGAAAACAATGAACAAAGTGAAGTGTTAAACAATAGCAAGAATGAACATAACATAGAGAAAGAGAAGAAATGGAAATGAATGATGGAGTCAAAAAGAGCTTTGCACATGGTCTACATTGCTCACCCATTGAAAAATGCAAGAATGGTAGAAAACAATAGCAGTTGCATGTGGTCTTCACTGCAGTACCATTGTAAACATTGTTGTGAGAGAAAAACAAATGAATGGAGAGTGATTAGAGAGAGGTCCAAGAAGAAACCCGCTTTGATGCCATATTGAAATGAGAGAAAAAATGAAATTGCTCTCAAATTAAAATTCAAGTCATTCATATTACTCAAAAATCTATTACATAGTATTGGCTTTATAAGGGCATTATCCTGTATGAAACTAATTATGGGAATATAACTACCAAAACAAAATTTATTTATTAAATTAACAATAGCATGTTAATTTATTTATTTAACTATTTATGTCAAGTACTAAATTCTAACAAAATTACTCATTACTAGTGTCACTCCTCTCATAATCACTCTTGCCTTTGTCATGGTACCACTTTACATTAGCATATTTTGATTGCATTGCCTCTTTTACCATAAATCCAAAACCCTAATTTTATACTAGGTGCTTGCATCACCATTTTGCATGCTTATCCAAGTTTCAAGCATTAAGTTACACACTTTTACATCCACATCCTTGTCATATTTTATTGTTGCTTTTGTCTTCAATATTTTGTTAACAACCATTGAATTGAATGCAATGACTTGTTATAAGGAGAAAATCCTCACTTAGCAAGCTTACAGATAATATCTATCAACACCACCCAATTATTCATTTTAGGTTAAAAAATAAAGGCAAAAGAAATTGGTAGATATTTGAAATTTATAGACATTAAGTTCATTTCCACATATTAGGTTTAGATCTACTAATATGAAATTGACCCATGATTATATATAATTCTAGTTTTCAAAGAAATCAATGATATTATTTTATCTAATTTAAATTTTACATCAAATTTCAAATACAAATCATCTATCAAAATGTTCTTCATCTTCAATTTTAAAACACATTTATTATGATTATATTTTTATAAATTATTATTAAATATTCTATTTTCAAATCTAATCAAATACATAATTCCAATCCCAACTCATAAAATATTCTAAAGTTTTATTACACATCTTTATAAATTTACCTGAAATTTTATTCGAAGAGATATAAAGTTGTTTATAATATTTCCTTAAGTTTAAGAGGATTGAATAAGTAAGAAAATTATAAATCCAATAAGACATTAAACTAGTCATTAAACCAATTACCCACACACTTGGAGTGTTTGGATTGCTTGACAAAGACTAAAGGAAGGGGTTATTTAAAGTCTTCAATCCAACACCAATGATTAAAATGAATGCACATTGAAAAGTTCAACATAGAAAAGTGATAATCATATGGATTGAAAAGTTCAACATAGAAAAGTGATAATTATATGGATTGAAAAGTTCAAATATAGAAAAACAATAATTATATTTTCTCATTATATCCTAATTCACTATAATATTATTCTATTATACTTTATCATATGAAAAATAGAGATTTATAAGTTGTAGTAAAAATATTATTTATAATAATTTAGTTGAAAATTTATTTTTATTTTAAATATCCATTATTTCATTAAATTATAATCTATTGTATAAAAATTATAAAAAAAACTCTTAATATTAATTTAAAAAAAAATAAAAAATAATCATATATTCTCCATATTAATTTAACATTTTTTAAAAAATATATATATATTCCCCATAATATTATAATTCTCTACAAATATATGATCTGATTGTAAAATAAATCAACATGCTCGGAACTTCGAAGATGACACTTGGCTGCATAATGTCGTTTTGCTTTGCACGTAAGCCATCTAATCTTTTCCATATCGTTATGGAAATCCCACCGTACACTTAAAAAACAAAAAAAGCAGGCTTTCGGCCAGAGTAATGCCTCGAGATTGAAAGCCTACAAAAGCTGCTAAAACAACGTCGGAGCAACCAAAAAAATAAAGATGGTATATCATATATTAAGCGCGTTTAAATCGCAATGTGAGCGCAGTTGCATGAAATGTAGCGAACTGATTTTCTTAATTTTCATCACGATATATATGGAGGGTTTAGAGTTCTATGATTAGCGGTGGGCTCCATTTATAGCGGTTTCTGCCCAAAGCAGTGGCTAAATTTAGAAAGTGAAGTAGAATGCTTATCTTAGTCGCCTGTTATGTGCAGTCATTCTCATATTTAATTGCTAGTAGGGCTCCTCTGAGATTCGCCTTGAGCGAGCTTTGAAGGAAAGGAAGAAGAGAAGATTTTATCAGAGATAGTTCAGTTAAAATTATGTTTGAAATGGAAAATGAGAGAAAGAATGGCGTCGAGCTTGCTCAACGGCGGATGGAAAAAATCATGGAGCATTTACGTGTGTCTTCGTCTTCTTCTTCTTCCGTGGAGTGCAGTTTGGAGAAGCAGTCGACAGCAGCAAGAGAATTTCTCATTGGTGTGTTATTTTCTGTTATATTTTTCAGGATGGCATCAAATTAGTTAAGCTGGTTTTCTATAGAATTCGATCTTCTTAGCACTAAGCAAAAGGAGGTGGATGATTCCTGCCCTGTGGCCTGCAAAAAATATTCAGATGTTTATCCTTGCAACATACAAAATATAGAAACAATATTTCATTTAATATGGGCAGTCAGAGACCGTATTATTGATCTTGTAATAGAAGAGTATTAAAAAGATCGAGATATCCTTTTGAAAACATTTTACAGTAATATATCCAGATACATGATATAATGTCTGATTATAAGAATCCAAAATCTTTAATATTTACTTTCGATGGCCAGAAGGTATATTATTCTCTAGAAAAACTTACAGTGCAAAAGGTCCACTAGGGATTCCAGGAATATATATATATATATATATTCAATTGTATCATGAATTATGAATGTGTCTTTAGATTGCAGTTTCAGTAATTAAAATGTTACATGCAGATGCGGTGAACATCTACTATTGTATACCTGTGTTATCTTTCGCCTATTTGTGCCCCGTTTTGACAGTGTTTGTTTCTTGCAATTTTAAATGCGTTTTTATCATTTTTCCCAGTGTTTTGGTAAATTCTTTTACATGTTTCTCAACGTTTTCGTTGTGGTTTATAAGTGTTTTTCTCGCGCTTTCTCAGAGCTTATGGAGGTCATATTCAATATCCGGGGCAGAGCTTCAGCTTATTCATTTCTTTAAGGAAAACGTTTGTCTATGGAGGTTTTATATGGCAATTTATTCAAAATTTTAGAAATTATGACTGAACAGTCCATGCCAAATCAATTTGAAATAGGTTTCAAAATTTTGATACATTCTGGAAGAGTTGAAGTGGATGAATCTTTTAAGTATGAAAAACAATAGGAGTCTAGTGTAAATGCTATAGAGGTACGGCATCGTGGAATAGATATAGGGCTGAATCCTGAGAGAAAATTCTCCGAACAATATATAATTTTGTCTGATGGGCTGGGTTGACCGGTAAAGGCTGAGTATCACGAGTTGAAAGACCTAGGTTCAAAGCCTGGCTAGGTGAGAGCTCCAAATGGCTTGAGAATAGTAGTTTGATTTCAGAATTAACAAACTACGCAAAAAAATGTTTGGCAAGTAAAAACGCTTGGATGAAATTCAAGAAAATAAACATGCATGTGAGAACTATAAACTCTGTTGAAAGGTTAGGATTAAGGTCTCTGTTAGGTATGCTAGGAATATACTCTCATGAAAGGTGCAGGATTAGGGTCCCTGTTAGGTATACTAGGAATAGACTGTCTTGAAAGATGCAGGATTAAGCTCCTTATTAGGTATGCTGGGAATAAATTCTATTGAAAGGTGCAGGATGAAGGTTCCTGTTAGGCATAACAGGAAAAATGACACGTAATGGTGGAGCAAATTCCAAGGTGTGATTGTTCTGTACAAAGATGAATGTTATTAAACTTATATTAACATGGAATTCCTTTCAATGATAATGTAGCAAATGTCTGTATCATGTCTTTCTGTTAAGTGCTATTTCTGTGAAATTTGCAGGATTGCACATTGGGCATATTGACATGATATTACTCTTGTCAAAAAGCTGGGTCACTTGTCTGTGGTATATGTTTACAAGTCAACAGTATATGATTTATGAAAATACTCTTTTTTGTGGGCAAAAAGGAGAATATATTATTAATGAGAAACTAAATCCAATTACAATAGAGAGATTTCTAGATAGCCATGTAGCTATCAATAAAGCCAAAAGAAGGAAAACCCAAGGAGGTTTTCCACTCTTCCACTAAACCCAAGAAACAAAAGAGTTCGTGACCCAAAAAAACTCACAATCCCTAAGGGCTGCAAGAAAGAAGAGTAAAGCTCAATCATTATGAATAAGCTGAAGAAGTTGTCTAGATTTATCTAAAGGTAGAGACTCCCAATTCCCAATCAGTGATATTCCAATTGCAATCAACATCAGATGCCCATTTAGCCAAGAAATCCACAACATAATTCCCTAGGAATATGGACAAAGGAAATTGAATCAAAATGCATAGCGAAATAGGGAATTTTCTTAGCAAGAGAAGCCAACCTCTAGGAAGACTCATGCGACTTCCCTTTATTCAAAAGGGAAATTAGAATCATAGAATCCATAAATCACTTTCTTCCAACCTAGCTCACAAGCTTTCTCAAGAGCCACCTCCACTGATTATTAGTGCAATGAACAATAGCAACAATGAAGAAGAAGTGAGCCAAACCATCACTATCTCGACCAAACCAACTGATTCTAGCAGTACCCAAGTTGCCCCATGAAAATCCATTGGTATTAATTTTGGAGAAACCAAGATGGGGAGGAGACCACTTCCCCATTTTGTTTATCTTCTTGGAAACTTTCAACCCAAAGTTAGATTGATTTTGAGAAGTAGGTGAAGGGGAAAGCTCTGGGAGACTTGAAATATGAGAACCATATCATAAGGGGAAAGAAGTTCTTCAAAGGAGCATTTAGCCTCAATAGTTTCCTTGACTGAATCGCTAATCTTTTGCTAGAATTGCATGATGAAACTATTGTATGAATGGTTATTTCTTCAAAGAAATAACCATTTGCAGCTAAAAAAATTTCACATCTCTTCAAGTTGCCAAGTGTTTCAAGCCCAAGCTTCCAAGAAAGGAAGAGAAATCTTAGTGCCCATAAATTTGCAAATCAAAGTATGTTCAGATAGATAGAGAACATCATCTATAATAATTTCTAGATTTATGACCAAAATTGGTCGATCCACACTTTTCTCTAATGTTCACCTATTTGATATCAGATGATTTTCCAATTTTTGGTCCAATTTGATTTCACTGGTTGCATAAATAAAAAACAAAGTGCAAGTGTCATGTCCAAAAGAGGAGGGCTCATAATCTTTTATAACATCTTTAATGGATAGAGGAGGGGGATCCCTTGGACCCCCAATTGTCGCCATGTAACCAAAAACCTAGCTACAGACAAAAAAAATAGAGGAAAAAAAAGAATAAATGGAGGTGGAAATACTTCCCAGCCCCCCATGTTCGCAATACCTTACCAAATCCCATCACCTATAGGTTATAGGGCCAAAGGCATGTGCGGAATAGGCCAAAGGCCTCACATTGCTACTATAGTATTAGATTTCCATGCCATTCACTTGCTAGACTTGCATAGCTATAGTATTGTATAATGAATTAGGATATTATGAGAAAATATAATTATTGCTTTTCTATATTTGAACTTTTCCATCCATATAATTATTACCTTTCTATGTTGAACTTTTCAATCCATATGATTATCACTTTTCTATGTTGAACTTTTCAATGTGCATTCCTTTTAATCATTGGTGTTGAATTGAAGACTTTAAATAACCCCTTCCTTTAGTCTTTGTCAAGGAATCTAACTGTGTGGGTAATTTAATGTCTTATTGGATTTATAATTTTCTTTCTTAGATCCAACACTTCCCACACCCCAATGTTCGCAATACCTTACCAAAAAAGAATAGATGGAGGTGGAAATACTTCCCACCCCCCCATGTTCGCAATACCTTACCAAATCCCATCACCTATAGGTTATAGGGCCAAAGGCCTGTGCGGAATAGGCCAAAGGCCTCACATTGCTACTATAGTATTAGATTTCCATGCCATTCACTTGCGCCAAGCCTCTCTTTGTAATGTCCCCTTCTCAGGCCTAGTCAATATGGTGACCATTAGCCTATTACCCGAGTTCCCACAGGCTAATTGGTAATGGTAAGGGGACTCCAAAGATTTTGGAGAGCATAGGTTCAATTTTTCTTGGTTTTTGTTGATGGCTTTGAGCTCAATTGGTATTATGGATTGCAGTGACACTTTTAGAAATATTTTCAGGCTCTTGGGGTGTTCTTCAAAGTTCAAACTTCTTGGAGATCACATCTTTTTTCAGAAAGTCTCTGAGTTGGAATCTGTCAACATTCCATTGCTTTAGTTACATTATGGAATGATAAAAAATGGATTCCGAAGCCTTGGCATTGCTTTTTGCAACTCGATTGGAGTATTTAAAATAGACACTTAAGTTTATAATGATAAATCTTAAAATATTTGCTTGAGTGTTATATTTTATTAAAGTAACTTATTTTCCCCTAAAAAATGGATCATGCCTAGGGAAATGTAGGGGAAATTTCTCATGAAAGTTATTTTATAATTCAAAAAGGTCTTTGAGGCATAAATGAATTATTTAATAATTTCAAATTGATTAATTTCCCTCCAAAAGCTAAAGGAGGTGTTGGGGCTCATTTTTGTATATGCTGATGAATAATAATGTCATGCTATTGGATTGAACCTGTGGGTTCTTCTACAATCTTTAGAGGATGAAAACCCTCTTTAGATTTCTAGTTTTGGATTTGAGAGATAATCCCTAGCTAGATTGTGTGGTTTTATTTCAGGGATCGCCATTGTGCAGATTGAAGATTCAGTTTCTTGCTCTCAGCCATGGAGTTTTTTGATTTGTTCTAACTTACAGATTTTGGAGTGTTCGCTTTCAGTCTTCAAAGCTTTGTTCATGATTTTTCATGAGTTTTGTTGATAGCCATTCCTTGCTGGCCATACCACTTCATGTTCAGGCTGTACCTCCTCTTGGCCGCACCTTTCTTGAGTTCTTCATGAGTGAAATACTCCCATACGTCGTTATAATTTATTGGTGATGATTTTAGTGCTCGCCATACAGTTTGCAAAAGGTATTAGGCAGTTTGGAGAGGGTCCTACCTATCCTTAGGAGGTCATACCTGTTCTTGGGAGGCATGAGAATAAGGGAGTGACTCACCCCCTTTTTGCTGCTCATTGTTCTTGGAGTTGAGGCGCCTAGTGACTTAATGATGATTTCCAGGCATCATTCAGTGGGAAAATGGTTATTTGGTGGTCCATGATGATCAACGTACCTGTTGTACCTATTGCTACAGCAACATAGTTTGCTGTTGCTGTTCAATCTGAGACTTATCAGACTTGCTACATCATATTTTACAGCCTATACTATGATTTCCAGCCTTGGCAAGTTCATACCAGCACTTATGTTACAAGGTATATTGGTTGGCTTGCATATTTGGTGATTGTTTTTGCTTTTTGGAGTTGATTGGAGATGATATATGCCTCTGTTATTACCAATTCTCATATCAGTAGCTACCCACTTTATTTGATGACAAAAATGGTTATGAACTCATGTTGTAGTGATTTGGATGATCTTACTGCCAAAGTCATTCCTTGCTTGCACTTGTTTTGTAACATTGGCTGGTAGTATCACCAGTGAATATAATTTGGTTAATGTTGATACTCACCCCACTGCACAAGTGGTTTGTAATCACCCCCACTGGATAAGAGGCATGAGCTTTGATATTTACTTTCATTTTAAATAAGCTTTCCCATTGAAAAGTGGATATGCGATTGTAATTCTTGGTGAATAAGTGGACGGTTTACCTTTCTGTATTGTGTGCATCCCATTGAATAAGTGGTTTGGCCGGGTTGCCATCTGATGCCTTTCCTTTTAGCAATTGAATTTAGTTTGCAGCATTCCTAAACACCATATGCTCTCACCATATGATCAGAAAGTGGAAAGGAAGTTGTTATGCATTTCATTTACAGTTGAAGCTAACAAATTTCAAAAAAAAAAATTGAGGGTGGTTATTACTCTCCCCCTTTTGAAAATACTCTTAATCATCATGGATTTTTACCATATGATAAGATTTGTGAAAAATTGTAGTCACACTTAGATTGATTATCCTACTTCTGCCATTCCTTCTCAATTCACCATTTCTAGTGGTACCACATACTGTAGCTCTCATGTGCCACTGTTAAATCCACAGCTCATCTCTTTTGTCAAGGGATATCTTGGAGGGTTGCTTTCATGTTTAACATAGAACACGGCAAGTTTTTTGCTTGCAACTATGTATCTCAGCTCACTCTTCTAATAACATTATTAGAACTTCCATGTTGAATTTTTAATAAACCTTGCAGGAATAGAGACAAAGGAGATAATGTGTTCTTCCTACAAATCATTGTCAATGTTGAATTCAGTGATGAATGTGAATGGATCAGCAGCTAGCAAGGACTCACCAATACAACTGATTGATTTTTCCTCAACATTGTTACTTGCGAGATTCAAGAGAACAGTATCTAGATGATACATAGGCAGTTGATTAGGCAGTTGATTGTTTGCTAAGGACTATGGGTCATCTTATAAATATCAGCAAACAGTAGGCTGGTGACAAGACAATTGGATGCTTTATTGCAGTTGGAATCCTGCCATTATGTCTGCAACTCATCTATGCTTGGGATGACCTATATGAGACTGTATTTCATGCATTTTGTGCCAAAGAACATGGAACGGATGGACAATGCTGTTGGCAGACATGTTGCCATACTTTTTAAAGTATGGTTGTATAAAGCAGTTTTATTGACTATTTACAGTGTGATTTCAATAACTATCTTGGATTCTATCTTTGTGAGATATTGTTTGTCCATCTCCAAGGTTCTAAAACTCAATAATTCACCACTTAATTTTCATAATTACTTTCTCTCCAGTTGCGCAGATCAGTTCTTTAGTTGATGCTGATTCTGAGTTTTTGTATTGCAATCATTGATTTCTCCACCCATGAGAGCAGTCAACAGATTTATCAGAGTTGAAACTTAACAAGAAACATTTGAAAAGTCGTCATTAATATTATAAGAAGAAATTAAGCAAATCTGTAAAATATTTGAGGGCAAGATCGTTAAATGAATCTTAAGATCTATCTTAGCTGGAAGGAGCAATGCAATACTTTGGGCAATTGTTCCATGTAACTATGGCATTATTTGTTCTATTGCTCCATGACAGAATACTATTAATAATTAATATGAGTTCATGTTTACAGGTCAACAGTACAGTGTTATTCTTCCTGAGAAATTGCACACAGGAAAATGGAATGTTTACAGGTAACTCTATGTTATCCCTTGAGATTGTATTATTTATTCAAGTTTATATGCTTCCAAATAAAAAAGTTCTGGTTCTATGGCTATTGCAGGTCGGCAAAATCCCCTTTGAAACTTGTTGATAGATTTCCAGAGCATCCTGAAATTGGAACCTTGCATGAGAACTTTTTGTAAGTGCTTTACGTCACATTGGAAAAGAATAAATGGGAGCAAAACGTTTATTAATAATTATACTTTGTATTACACTAAAAAAATTACAGTGTATAAGTGACCACACTTTTTTTCTTCTTAACCATGAACATTATTGATATCTGCTATCCAAATCTTAGTTTCCATTGGCTCAGATTTTGAGTGTGCGCCATGATCTTGGAAAGTGTTTAGCGATGCATGGATTTTCTCTACAAATACTTTTCTACTTTTATTCACATTGATTTTTTTTGGTGCAGGCATGCTGTGGAATTATATCAGCATTCAAAGTATCTTGGTACACGAGTACGTGTGGATGGAACAATTGGCGAGTAAGTTGTAGGTTTTCAATTGAGTTTTTATTCACTATCTATTCAAGTTTTCTTGACATATATACTTTTTTGAAGGTACAAGTGGATGACCTATGGAGAGGCTAGCACTGCACGATGTGCATTAGGTTCTGGTCTAATCCATCATGGCATTCCAAAAGTAAGTCTACTTCTCCTTTAGTTGGCTTGATAATTACTATTAAGCTTGTCAAATAGAGTAGAATCCATTTCTTAAGTTTGGTACAATTTTATGTTTATCAAATGTCCTTTTAAAAACTGTGTATATACATGTAAATGCCATTTATATCATTAAAGTTCGTGCTGTTGTCACATATTCCTTTTCTAACATTGAGCCTGTTTTGATATTGGAAATTTTCTATACATTGTGTTGTACTTTATATTACCATTTTAAAAAATTATAGGAGACTAATTTATTTCCTTGATTCAGGGAGCTTGCATTGGACTGTACTTTATCAACAGACCTGAGTGGATAGTGACAGACCATGCATGCTCTTCATATTCTTACATCTCAGTCCCTCTTTATGACACTCTCGGTAAATCTTAAATTTTATATTCAGTGTATTGGGTTCATCCTCTACCAGAAGTTTTTTTTTCATTTTTTATTTATCTTGAATTTCTTGTAATTGTTTGCCACAGGTCCGGATGCTGTACAGTATATTGTGAATCATGCTGACATAGCAGCTGTATTTTGTTTACAAGAAAACTTGAAAATGGTAAGTAATCTGATCCTAGAAGCAATTGTATGCATGATAACTAGAATATTAATGTGTCTTGGCTATTTCCCCTCTTCTTGAGCCACATTTTTATAATTGAGCGAACTTATTTGACACATTCTTAATTTCATAGATTATCATTGTGAACACTAAAATATAGGCCCAAAAACAATAGGAAACAACATAAACAATGAATCAAAGCCTATACTAGCATGAACCTTGGATTAGAGCTAAAGGAGTGCAAACAAAATGACAAAAGCAATGAACCCTTACCATTACAAACCTTTGATGACCATATGTGATTTCTCTAAGTGATGCTTGATGGTTGAAGAAGAGTGCGGTGCTCAATCCTGCAACATAACCTTAGCATCCAATCTTCTTTCTTGGCTTGTAGATTGGTTTGATTTATATATTTGGTGAGGATAACATAGATGGTTGAGATTGTTGTAAGATGGACAGATAGGTTTGTTTGAGAGGTTATTTGAATTTGAATTTGGGAGGGGGAAGGGATTAAATACAAGTGGTTGGAAGATGGAGGGCTGGGATTGATTAGATTAGATGAATGGTGGGGATTAAAATAGCTTGAATTTGGGTTGAAGGTGGTTGGTGATGGGTAGCTAGGTTTTGTTTAGTTGATTTGAGAGCTAGGATTGAATATTAGTGAAACATAGAAAAAGGTGATCCTAAGTCTGTTGTATCCAAAATAAATTTTTGCTTCAATAAGGCATTTTGATTAAAATGGTCTAAATCATGTAAAATTGTTGTCAAAAGTCCATTTTAGGTCAAACAAAACAAAGGCTTTTTGTGGGTTTATGTCAAGAAAGATACTTGCAAAATTTTGAAAATTTGAAAATTAGGGTTTCGTACCCCTGTTTTTAAGAAAACCCCTAAAAATAGGACCTTTCTAGAATTAGTTGAAAATGATTTTGATAGGATAATTTGACTTTACGATCACACTGGTCAAGTCAAAATCACCAAAAAGTTTGTTTTACTCTGGTGGGTCTACTTCATTTTTTTAGGAGAAAAGTTAGGACCTTCGCAGCCATTAATGGCAGATGGCCAGTACTAGGTGTCGAAATCTAAGCCTTGAAAGCTTCAAGGAAGAATCCATGGCGAAAGATGCTTGAAAAGATGCTCTGCGACGAAGGGGATTTTTAAAAGTGAAAAATGCTGAAAATATTCTAAGTCTGGACTCTGGAGGATGCACGCCTTGCTACAAGAAAGATGCTATGCAGCCAATGCCTTAGCCATTTTTCAAGCACCCGTACATGCAGAATGGTGAAGGAAATTGCAATGGTGAACGCGTTTGCGACGTCGACAACGGTGATTAACCCCCGGTCAAGCAACACGGTGAACGCAAAGCACAAGGAATGTTGGAAGCTTCATAAATCACGCACGCGCAATGAAGGATGTGGTCAACACATCAGCAACGATGACGATGCAGTCGGAAAATATGTGAACAACTGGTGTTGGTGTTGCACGCGGACGTCAAGTGCGGTCGACAGATGGTGATCGCGGTCAACGCAGTCGACGACACGGTAAATGCGAAGCTCGAGAAGGATGAAAATCATTGAAAATGACTAACTCTAGAACCCACTGCACCCTTGCAGGCCAAGGGTGCCCATGAATTCAAGAGGCCAACTGCAGTTGTTAACAATTGCAAAACCAGTCATCCTCTTCAGAATTCTACTGGCTTTCCAATGCATCGCCAAGCAAGTTCACCTAATTCATCGATCACCGACAAATGGAGGTGAAGAAAAAAGATGCTGAAAGCAAGTATCGTAAAAAACGACAATCAAGCAAGGAAAAAGTGCCCCTGCTAGCTAGGGGCACCCATCATTTTGAGACACCTGTTGTGGTTTTCAGCAACCACTTTCTCCAAGGCATCTCCTCATCATCCTTTCAGCTTCGCGATCAATCTAGTTGCAAGCTCACAGGACTTGTCAAGCATTCACAAACGAAGAGCAAGCAGAAAACACTAGAAGCAAAGGCAAGATGAAGGACATGAAGAATTGACTAGTATCAAAGAAAATGCACCTTCCTAAAAATAGGCGCCCAAATTTTTGAGCAACTAAATGCAGTCTTAAAGCTCTGTAACCTCTAGGAAGTCCTTCTCCATCTTGATCAATCTCAACAATGACACTGTCAATAGATTCAAAAGATAAATCAAACATCTGAAAACAAAGATCAAACTGGAGTTGTTTGTGAAAGGTTGCAAGGTGAAAATTACAACACAAAAGGCCAAGGGCGCCCCTACAGGCCAGGGGCACCCATACTTTTGGGACCTCTAAATCAACTTTTAGAACCTGTGAGGCCAGTCATCCTTTCTGGGACTAAACTGGTTATCCACTCCATTTTTCAACACGTAAATGAGAATCATCAGTCATTAGGGATCTCAGATGAGACACCTGTTGTGGTTTTTAACAAGTGCTTTCTCCAAGGCATCTGCTTAGCATCCTTTCAACTTCGTGATCAATCTAGTTGTAAGCTCATAGGACCTGTCAAGAATTCACAAATGAAGAGCAAGCAGAAAACACTAGAAGCAAAGGCAAGATGAAGGACATGAAGAATTGACTAAGTATCAAAGAAAATGCACCTTCCTAAAAATAGGTGCCCAACTTTTTGAGCAACCAGATGCAGTCTTCAAGCTCCATAACCTCCAGGAAGTCCTTCTCCATCTTGATCAATCTCAACAATGACACTGTCAATAGATTCAAAAGATAAATCAAACATCTGAAAACAAAGATCAAATTGGAGTTATTCGTGAAAGGTTGCAAGGTGAAAATTACAACACAAAAGGCCAAAGGCGCCTTTGCAGACCAGGGGCACCCATACTTTTGGGACCTCTAAATCAACTTTTAGAACCTGCAAGGCCAATCATCCTTTCTGGGACTGAACTGGTTATCCACTCCATTTTTCAGCACGTTAACGAGAATCATTAGTCATTGGGGATCTCAAATCGAAGCACTAAAGGTCAAAATGGAGAAATTGAAAAGCATCCAAGAAACTGACTAAGTCTGGTAAAAAATGTACCCTTTTGGGAAAGGGCGCCCAAGAATTTGAGGCATCAGATTCAGTTTTTAAGCTTTGCAGCCCCCGAGCACACTTCTTCAGAGTTGATCCAACTCTGCAATGGATCTGTCAGCAAGACTTCAAGATTGATCAAGCAACTGGAATCAAGGATTGAACGGAGGAACTTCGTCACAGAAAAAGGATAAAATATCTTCAAGTCCTCAACTTGGACACCTAAAGTCAAAATAGGCCCAGTTGACTGAAGTTGAGATATTTTAAAAGCCTCTTCATGTCTAAAAACGTCCCCAAATTGGTGGAAATTTCCCCAATGAACTCCTGATCAGGTAGATTGACTCCTCAATCAAGTGTTGGCACCTAAACTTGATTGCTTCCACATCAAATGCTATTTATCAAGCTTAGGTGTCATTATTCATTATTTCTCCTTGCAGGTTGAAGCTCAAACACAAGTATTTTTCTCTTCGAAGTCATTTGAAGATCTGATAGAGGGCATTCTCAGCGTTCTTCATTTTTTTAAGAATAAGTTGCATAGAAGAATAGTTTATCAGAGTTTACATCTCCAAGCGTGATTTTCTTGAAGATTCAAAGAAGCAATTTATAACTTCTAAACTTCTCCCCCTCATATTTCTTCTATTCTTGTCTTAGATCTTCTTGCATGTCCAAGTAAACGACAGTTATTCATAGATTTGGCCTTCTTGGTATGATCAACACAACATCGGAAAAAGTCACAATTTAAAAAAATAGACATATTGGGTTTGTTTAGCTCTGAAGCGCCTACAATACTTGAGTCAGATTTTTTAGGAAAAATAGTGCTTCGCTGCTTGTTGCTTTTGAAAATTCTACCTTGAGGAGTTCTTGCATGTACAAGGAAAAGTAACTTTTTGAAATTTCTGACGTTTTGGGTTCATTTAGAAAATTATTCCCAACAAAAAACCATGACTTAGAAATTTTCATAAAAAGTACTTCTCAGTAAGGCTATTTTTAGTAGTTGCAGAAAATTTGTTCGAACAGTATCATGTGCCCAATCAATCTTCAAGGTTTCTAGAATGCAATTCTCTCCAGTTGAATACAAGACCATAATGGTCTTACTTCATGACTTCTTGAAAATAGTTGACACCGATCTGCATCGGGCACACCTAGAGGTGGATTTGGACAGATTGATAGGCATAGACACTCAAAGTCCACAGGTTCCATATGGTTTCACCTCGTATATCTGATAACCTCTTGAGGCCAGTTTAGAGGGTTGAATATCCTTGGAGCTTTGCGTGTGCATTTCTCATAGCTAGAGTGTTCGCAGTCAAACTTAGCAATTTCATCATACAACACTCTTTCATTGAGAAGAATCAAGAAAAGTGTTAGAAGCACAAAGTTGCCGGAGAAACAAAGGTCATCACTCCAATTACAATGCCGCGTAAGTTACCAATCAATTCCTTGCTAGTATCAAACATAAAGATGGTGACTATGTAAGTCTCGGTGAAGTGCAATCGAAGTTTTAGGACCTCATCCGTAGTAGTTTCTGCAGTGACCCTGCTAACTATAGGTTGAGTCAAATCACAACCATGTCAGCAAAGCTTGATGATGCAGCTGCAAAGAAGATTGAATACCGAGAGCAGATTGCAAGTGGCGAGGAGATGTTGCGAAGACATGTCATCATCCTGAGAAGTATCAGTTGCCTAGAGATAGAGACAGTTGACAACTGGTTAGAGGAGAGGATCACTCAAATTGATGAGGTGTAAACTGCCACTTGGGACATCCCACCTTTTCCAAATAGACATTAGACATAGCAGTTAACTTGATGCCTCTTTCCAAGTTAACTCGCTGTCCCACCAATCGTGCATGTCTATTTTTGGGACACCTATGTACATTTGGAGTTAATTTTAGTTTAGAATCAGTTAACTGAAGTAGCCTTCCTAGTTAACTGTTAGGCTACCTAATTTTAGACATAGGAATAAATCTTGTAGATTGGCAAGAACTAAGTGTTAACTCAAGGATATTTTAGGGTTCCCTACTCCTTTGAGCTTCTATAAATAAGATCAGCCTTGCTCATTATTGTTTAACTTTTATTACTACACAAAATTGTTGTGTCGTTGTGCCATCAAGCTTGCAAGTCAATATCTTTTCACTTTTGGATGAGATTTATTTGGTTTGATCGCAATTGTGTATGATTTCGTACCTTTGCTGTCCCAAATCTTTGTAAATTGTTGAGCAAGTTTGAAGAAATAAATCAAAAGGAAAATGTGCAATTTGATCCAAAGTTTCACTATCAACATTTGTTTTTATAATCTATTGTTTCAATATACACCTTGGACAGGCGTCGACGCCTCCTTGGGAATTTGGAGATTAATGGTTATTGTTTGATGTTGTTTTATGATCTGTATTTCAGCCTATATCTCGGACAAGTGTCGTCACCTCCTTGGGAATCCTATTATCTAGTTCATCATTCTGTGTTGTTTCTAGTAATCTACATCTCAGCCTACACCTCGGACAGGTGTCGTCACCTCCTTGGGAATCCTGAGATTTAGCTTACTGTATGAGTGTTTGCTTGCATAAGACTTTATTCCAGTGTAGATCTGAAAGTTCAGAGCCTTTGGATGCATTTTGAGAGATGGTCGGCCCAAGTGATCCAATCGTTCCCCAAATATTGCTCCTACACCCTCTTGCTCTGTTTTACTTGAGGAGGTAGGATAGTTTATCCTAGTTGTAGTTAAGGCCTACAGAAACCAACAAAAACCTTAGCCGCAACGTATTGAGTTTTATCACCCTTGTGCCCTACCGCTGAGTAAAAAGATAGGAAACTTAGATCACTTTACTTTTTACGCAATTACAACAAAAGAGGGAGCTTCCCCTCCTAATTTGAAGAGCAGTTAATTCTGTGCATAGCTGTCCGTTGCCAATACGCACTCCAAAGGTGCGAATTGTAACACCAATAAAGTCCTAAGTGCTTAGAACAATAGGATTCAAGGCCTTTTCCTAGGATTTCATTGAGATGGAGATCAACAAGGTGTATAGATTGACTTTCAACCATGAAGGTGAGCCAATCGGACCTGGATTTCCATCCTATTGAGGATTGGAATGGATTTGAATTGATTGGCTATGATTAACCTAATTAGGCTATGTTCCCTAATATGAGAAATGCCATAATCTGACAACTGATAAATTGAAACAATCAATTGTAGGCAGATCTAGGAAGTACAAAGGATTGTGTACCTGCCTAGAAAAGTTGGTATTGATCTGAATACAGGGAAAAAGTCACCCTAGGGCATATGAGTCCTTGTACACCTTTCCTGCTTTGTTTTTGAGGTCCTTTTGGTGACATATCTGAGATCACTGTTTCTACTTGCAAAGTTGTCAGAACACAATCAGATAATCGTGTAGGTGAGTTTTTGTGAGTTGACAAGATGTAGGGCTTCAATTGCAACAATGAACAATTTGTCTTCAAGATTCCTTCAATCCTTTTCAAACCTAAAAGATTGCACATTCACAAAGAGAAGAGATGTTGTGCCATTTAGGGGCTTGGCTTAGTCAAACCTCATGTTAGTGTTTCTAGTTCCACAATCTCAACGCCAATGATAAAAGGATAAATGATAGGAAGAAAAGATGAACCCACAAAGTGTTGCAACTCACCATGTAATGTCCCCTTCTCGAACGTGATCGTTTCTGTTGACCGTTGGCCTATTCCGGAGACCTGTAGGCTACTCGGATGGTGAAATTAGGGTTTCCTAGTTTTGAGGAGGTTGTTGCTTGAAGTTTGGAATTCTGATTGCGGATTCTTTCTGGGTTTTCAGAGAGCTTCGCGATGGTGTGGTCAGTTTGGCATTCCGAGCAACTCCATGAATTTACTATTTTTAGTAAATTCTATTTTTAGCAGTGGACAGGTTGGGTTCAGTTCAGTTGGTCTTCTTCTTCAGTTGGTTCAGCTGGCACTTCAGTTTTTGGCCTTGGGTGCATTTTCTTGGAGAGATAAGTATTTTCCATTATAATATTATAATTTAATATTATAACACCCCTTTACTTAGCAGTACAACTTCATGTTGTTTTTAAAAAGGGGACTTAAAGGGTCAAGGTGTCATTGTGAGTTAAATTATGTTTTAAAAGTCAAATATTGAGCTAAATGAAAAGGACGCCTACTTGAGGGATTAACTTTTATTTAAATGTGAAATATTTCATTAAGGAAAAGGGACGCCTTCTTTTGGAGGGAAATGCTGAATTCAAAATTAGGGTTTTGGGCGCCCTTCTTGAAGCTTCTAGATGGTTCTCTCATGTCTATATAATCAGGCCTCAGCTCTTCATTTGGGATCTTTTGTCTACTACATCGTTATGTTGCTGAATTGTCTTCAGGCACTCGCTTCGAGGAAAGCACACCTCCTAGCATGGGCTCATCTTCTTGCTTGAAAGATAGCAACTAGTTGAGAGGTTAGCTTGTAATAGGTTTGATTTTCATTTTCAGTTGAGTATTTGCATTTTGGAGTTCTAGTTTGCATTTTTGTCTCATTTCTGAAGTTGCTGAATATCACAGTAGAATGTAAGAATTGCTCATAGCTCTTGGAATAAAAATGCTATTGTTCTGGGTACTGAATCCATCAATTTGTCTATGAGGGGTGACCATTCTAGCCCATTTGCAGATTTTATTAAAGTGTCTTTGAATTTATGGAGCAAAATCGCCCTTGCAGCTGGGCCGTACCATTCTAGAGTTGCATTGAAATTCGTGCAAAATAAATAAGGGTTATTTTGGGAGGTTTTAGGAATGCATCTTGGGCGCCATCATCAGTAGAGTAATCTGCACTTGATTTCATGTCATTTGAGTGAGTTTGGAGCATTTTGTGAGCTTTTTAGTAATTTGCTGTGTTGCTGTTCTATGCATTTTCTGTCAAAAATCAGTCATATCAGATTTAAGAAAATCAGCAGTTGAGTGAGGAGTTGATATTCAAAGAGCTTGAGAGTGTTGGAGAGGTTTCTTAATTTGTTACTACTTTGGAAGTTTCTAATCTTGTGCTATTGGCAGGCTCTCTAATTTATTGTAAGCTAAACAGTAGTACTGTCAGCAATTCTCTCCTCTCATCTTGAATTTGCATGTACTTCCCACTGAATAAGTGGAAGAGGCTGGCTTTCTGCCTATTTACTTTCAGTTAAGTAGTTTAGGGACCCTCTGACCATATGCTCGCCATCTCTCGGTGCCATTCTTGGTTAGGGTTACATTCTGTTCATCATGCATTGATCCTCTGACCATATGCTCGTCTGCATAGGCGCATTCTTGGTTAGAGTTCCCTTCAGTTGCATCTACATTAGATCCTTTGACCAATGCTCACACCTTGCCCACATCGGGATCCTGGTGTACATTCTGGTTAGAGTTACTTTCCGCATCGTTTTGGTTTAGTGCTAACCTTAACGGGTGCGTGTTGAATTGTAATCTCATTGCAAAAAACAAAAATAAATTGGTCCGGTTCATTACACACCACCCTTCAATGGCTTCCTTGAAGGGTTGAAGTCATACACATCACCTCAAGGTCTTGGATCTTGCTTTCTTGAATTGCTTGAAGACCTACAACAAGGGTTAGCCTTCACAAAACAATGCTAATATGACCATATGAACTCACATACACTTTGACATGATGCTTGGATCTTGAATTGCTGTAATAAATCACTGAAATGCTACTCTTGACTTGCTTTTGAATGCTCTTAATGTTCACCTCTTGCTAGATTCTTTCACTTAGATTTCAAATATTGAAATGACTAGGTATTTATAGGCATTTATTCAATTTCCCAAAAATTAGATCCCGATAGTCGACCTTTGCAAGTTGGATTTCGAATGTTTAAATGCCGACACTAACATATTAAAAATTGGGTCCCAACACAATAGGACTTAGACACCCTAGGGCATCCCAGTCTTGCCCTCATTTTCTAGGACATGAGGTGTCGAGGGAAAAACATTAAATGGATGCATTTGTTCAATGCTTGCAATTTTTTAGGAAGTGGTACAAATGGGCTATAGAATGCATAATTTAAGAAATTAGGGACTCAATTAGGCTCAATAATTTGGGGGGGACAAAACATAGTGTGAAATTGTCAAGGGTGAATTTACGGCGCTACATTTAGCCCCCACTTAGTGAGAGTACAAACTTACGCTCAGATTCACGCTAAAGTAGAAAATCTATGTCAAGAGGGGTCCGATTGTCCAAATGTTGAAGAGACAAGATGAAAATGAATCTAGGGGGGTGATCAATCCCCTAGGATTCAAGATCCTATGGCAACACAACATAAGCACAAAGAACACACATGTATGAAATGCATCAAGACAACATACACAAACATACATGTCAAAAAACACGAAGGGTACACGATGAAAACACATGACATAACTGTTGTGACCTTTTCACACATCGCCCCATTCAAGATGGGGACCCCTAATTTTTGCTCCATTCCGGTCTTTTGGCTTGGGTTTTCTCTCTCTCTCTCTGTCTCTTTTCTGTCTGCTTTTCCGGGGATTTCTTTGCCGTCTGTGAGCTTTAACATGAAATTTGGCTAAGTCTGAAAATTAGGGTTTCATTTTTCCTGGTCAGTCCAAGGTCGAACGAAGTCAATAAATTGAAAATTGGGCTTAACATTGTTGTCAGCATGTTCCAACAGGCTTCCAGTAAAATTTTCATCTAGATTCTGAGGTACTTACTATTTTTAGTAAGTGCATATTTCAGTCGATTGATTTTGAATTCCGATCCACACGGCATTCGAGCGTATCAGTTACTCAATAAATTTGAGCAAAACGGACAACTTACTATTTTTAGCATTCAGCTTCCCGAGCTAATTTTAGGGTTCAGATGCAGAGTTTTTCTTTTGCCGTCTGGATATCCCTTCTAGGTTTTTCGAGACCTTTCAATGATATAACATGCAAACGAGCGACCACTTTCAAATCTGGTCTTCCGAGGCTATTTTAGGGTTTGCATGTCGGTTTCTTTTGCATGTTGGATGATTCCTGATGGGTTTTTCGAGAGCTTCGCGATGGTGTGACATGCAAACGAAGATACCACCAGAAGAACTTGTTATTTTAGTGTGTCCCGGCGCCTTCCCGCAGATTAGAATCGTCGCAGCGCCACAGAAACGAGAGCAAACAGAGTTCATTTGATATGCATGCAGAGCGAATTAGGGTTTCCAACTTCGGGACCCAAAAAGAGGCGTAAAAAGTCAAAATTTTCGAAAACCGGTGTAAACCACCGCGATCAGTATCATTCAGGCTATCTGCTAGTGAAATTTCAAGTCAAACGGAGCACTTACTATTTATAGTAAGTCAGATTGGAAATTGGCTAAAAATAGTAAATCAACTGCATGCGTTGGTGTCGACAATAAGGTCACGTGGTGAGGAGCACCTCATTAAAATTTCAAGTTAATCGGAGCAATGGAGCTACCAGAAACAAGAGGTTACTATTTATAGTAAACCACCTTCAAAAACATACTATAAATAGCAGGTCAGCTAAAAGTGGCAGTGTCGACAGGGCAACAAGGCTATAAGGATGCAGTGTGCAAAATTTCAGGTCGTTCCGAGCTTCAGAGGTGCAAAATTCAGAGGACTTACTATAAATAGCAGGGCATGGAAGAACTGGCAAAAATGAAGAAAAAATGGCTAAGGCATGAAAAGTTCATCCTTCATCAGGGGCAAAATGCGCCCAAGGCATAGGTGGTCAAAGAAAAGTCAACACCTTTCATCCTGTTGGCATGGCAAAATGCGTCCACCTTGAAGAGGAAAAAGTTAAAAAAAAAATTCTAAGTATGAAAGTTCATCCTGCTCTCATGCTAAAATGCGCCCTCAAGGAAAAGCTGGTGAGAGCTCAAAATTTTTTTCTAAGTATGAAGTTTATCCTCCTATGGTGAAATGCGCCCAAAGAACAAAGAAGTCAAAGTGGTCAATGAGTTTCATCCACCAGCAAGGCCAAAATGCGCCCAAGGGAGAAGTGGGTCAACAAGTCAACAAGTTCATCCCTCACCTACATGAAAATGCGCCCAAAACAGAGCATGTGAAGACGAAAGAGGTGAAGTTGAAGAGTCATCCTCTTCCCTAGCTCAAATGCGCCCAAGTTGGGATAGTGTTGTGACCTTTTCACACATTGCCCCATTCAAGATGAGGACCCCCTTATTTTTGCTCCGTTCCGGTCTTTTGGCTTGGGTTCTCTCTCTCTCTCTCTCTGTCTCTTTTTTGGTGTCCGTCTCTCCGGGGGTTGTGTCGTCATTGAGCATAAACGCAAAATATTGGCCAAGTCTAAAATTAGGGTTTCATCTTTTCTGGTCAATTCAAGGTCAGATAAAGTGAGAAAATTGAAAATTGAACTTAACAATGTTGTCAGCAGGCATCCAGCGGGCTTCCAGCCAGTTTTCATCAAATTCTGAGGTACTTACTATTTTTAGTAAGTGTGAAATTCAGGGCAATTTTATTTTGAGATTCCATCATCACACGGCATTCAGAGTATATCAGACTGCTTGCATGCCGAATTTGAGCAAAAACGGACATTGCAACTTTACTATTTTTAGCAACCGGCCTGTGGCAGATTTCGTGGTCCAGATGCGAGGATTTTCTTTGCATGTCCGATATTCCTTCCGGTTTTTCAAGACCTTCACATGATGTAACATGCAAGTCGAGATGATCACTTTCGTGATTCAACCTTCCGAGGTTGTTTTGTGGGCTCGTGATGTCGAAGCCTTTCTTTGCATGTCGCGATTCCCGGATGGTTTTTCTGGAAAGCTTCTCACATGCATACAAATCCAGGATTCTCACCTCGCGAAGTGAACTTGCTATTTTAATGGTATGTCCCTGGGCAATGCCACCCGCCAGCCAGATTCAATGCAGCCGACGCGAATGCCATAGAAACGGCGACAAACGGAGATCTTTTGATACGCATGCGCGTAGTTAGGTTTCACCTCTGTTTCCAAAATAGGGCATCAAAAGTCAAAATCTTCAAATCCGATGTAAACCATCAGCGACCGCTCTTCGTGCTATCCGGCCGGGTGAAATTTCAAGTCAAACGGAGCACTTACTATTTATAGTAAGTCAATTTGGAAACTGGCTAAAAATAGTAAATCAAGCGCATGCGTCGGTGTCAGCCAGCAGGTCACGTGGTGAGGAGCGCCTCATCAAAATTTCAAGTCGATCCGAGCAATGGAGCTATCAGAAATAAGAGCTTACTATTTATAGTAAGCCACCTTCAGAAACAGGCTATAAATAGCAGGGTGACTAAAAGTGGCAGTGTCGACAAGTTGATAAAGTCAGGAGGATGCTACGTTTAAAATTTCAAGTTGATCTGAGCTTCAGAAATGCAAAAATGAGAAGGCTTACTATAAATAGCAGGGTGATCAAAAGTGGCAATGCCGACAAGTTGATAAAGTCAGGAGGATGCTACGTTTGAAATTTCAAGCCATTCCGAGCTTCAGAGGTGCAAATTCAGAGAACTTACTATAAATAGCAGGGCACGTAGGCTGGCGAGGATGATAAAAATTTGTCTAAGTCTGGAGTCTCGTCCAGCAGGCATAGGAAAATGCGCCCATCTCAGCAAGAGGCATTAAAATTTCTAAGTGTGAGTTCATCCTTCACACAGGCCTAAATGCGCCAAGTTTGAAAAAAGTCAAACAAAAGTCAAAGGTTTTCATCCTGCAGCAGGGGCAAAATGCGCCCAAAATGAAAGAAGGAAAGTTGAAAAAATTCTAAGTATGAAAAATCCGCCACCCTCATCCAAATGCGCCCATCCTTCACAAGCATCAAAATGCGCCCAGTTTGCAAAGAGTCAAAGCAGAGTCAAAGTTTCTGTCCTCCTCAAGGGCTAAAATGCGCCCAAGCTCATCCATGTGAAGACAAAATCTTGGAAGGTGAAGGGTCACCCAAAGATGTTGGAGATTTCATCCTTCACAAGCATGAAAATGCGCCCAACTTGCATGCTTGTCCTCCTCACCCTCCTAAATGCGCCCAAATGAGCTCACATCAAGACAAAAAAACGGAAGTTGAAAAGCCACATGAAGGCATTTGCAAGTTCGTCCTCCTCCTACAAGGAAATGCGCCCATGTTTGGATGGTAAATGGTAAATACAAGTGGTAAGTAAGGTAAAAATGTTACCTAAACATGGTGAAAGGTGGTGAAAGCTTGGGCGCTATCCTCCTTCATGGCTAGAGTGCGCCCAAGGTGGTGGGCCTTAGATAATTTTGCTAGGCGTGATTTCTCCAAGAGTGTTGGACGCCTAAGGTGATATGCTAGGCGTTGGAAAATATTTGAAAGTGTGGAGAATAAAATGTCAAGTGAAGTATGCGCCAATGTTTGAAGGGAGTTATAAGGTGATTTTAAAAATCTTGAAGGCGTTGAAATGTTTTGAAATGTGCTAGGCGCCTCAAGGGGAGACAAAATATTTTCTAAGTGTAAAAAATTCTCTAAGGCGTTGGGCTTTTAAATGAACTTTTTCTAAGTGTGAAGTGATACGGGATGAGGTGAAGATGAAATGTGCAAGGCGTGCCGGGAATGAAGTTGATATAAAAATGTTCTAAATGAAGATTCCTCTCCATTGGCAATCAAATTTTTCTAAGGCAAGTTTTCAAAAGTGCAAGAGGATTTTAAAATATTTTCTAAGGCAAATTTATTTTCCTTGGAAAATACGCCTAGAGCTTCAAGTTGATGAAAATTCTCAGAGCACGAGCAACTTTTCTCAGTGATGGAGTCAAAGATGATGATAACGCAAGGTGATTCAATTTTTCAAGAAGTCTGGGCAACACAGAGTGATCACAGGCGAAGAACGAATTTAAATGATGGAAATAATAATTTTCTAAGGTTCAAAATTCGAAAAATTAAACGAACCCGTTCGTTGGGTACCCATGAATTCGAGACATTCTGACGAAAATTTTCTTCTGGGTACCGGACGTTTGCGATGATGAATGGATTTCCAAATCTTTCAAGCTTCGCCGACACTTTTTCAGTGAGGAATTTAATCAGTGCTTGAATTATGAATTTTCCTAAGGGAGAATTTCAAATTTTCTAAGGCAAACGTAAATAAAATGTGTTTTCAAAGTGAATTTTCTTCAAACGATGAATACGAAGGGAGTTGCCTAGATAATTGTGATTAAATTCTTCGAAGATGAATTTTCCAGAGCAGATGATGAAGTTAAAAATTTGAATTCAAGTGACAGAGCTCCGGCTGGTGAGTTAAAAGAAGATGAATTAAATTAAATTTTCGAAAGCAAAATCCAAGGCGCCAGTCAAAGTCAAGTTTCTAGAAGAATAATATTCCCGACGACTGGAGACAAGTGTCAGGAACATCAGAGAGGGAAAATTCAAATTCTTGAAGTGGAGTAGTGGAGTTTAATGGCACTGGCTAAAATTAACGTCTTCTAGAATTCGAATTCTAGCTATAAAATGGAGAAGTTTTTCACTCATTTTCACAACTGGAGAAAGGCAAAGTTGCTAAGTCTGACTGTTGCTTGGAGAAGTTCGAATTTTGCTAAAGAGTGCAAGTTGCTGAGGAGGCGCATTTGAGAGTTGCTGAGAAGAGGACGCCTTAAGTTGCTGAAGTTCGAATTTTGCTGAGGAGTGAAAGTGAAGAAAGGTACGCCATTGCTAAGGAGGTTTTTGCTGAAGTTCAGAGTTGCTTGTACTGAGAGTTGAAGGAGGTACGACTTTGCTAGTGGCTGAAATCTGATTCATTGCTAAAGTAAGTACGCCGGTTGCTAAGAATTTGGATTCGTACTTGCTTATATTAATTGAGCTTAGTGAAGTAAAACGCCATTGCTGAAGTAAAGTTGGAAGGGACGCCTTGTATTGAGATGAAACATTGAGGAACTTTTAAAGTACGAACTTGCTAGTGTGGGATTGCTAATTGCTGATACGAAGTAGTTAAAATTGCTGATTGCTGATACAAGGTCATTCAATTTGTTGATTGAGGAGTGAAGTCATCAAAGTTCACTTAGAAATCTGTTCTAAGTGTCGGAATTCGAATTTATTCAAGAGAAGAAGCTGAGGTTTGCAAACACAAGAATTATTGCAGCTTCTAGAATTCGACTGCAGCCCCTATCATGTCTTATTTTATTTAATTTAATTGCTGATGAATGATTGTTATGTTGCAGATGGCTGAAGCGAGGACAACCGGAAAGGACAATGGTGCCTCAAGACAGGCTACGATCAAGAAGCTCAGCAAAACGTTCATGCCAGAATCAAAGTTCATTTCGAAATTGGGCAAGTTGACAGACACGAACTTGGGCTCTATCAACTTGGAGACCCTCAAGAACAGGCTATTTGGAATTGGAAGTCATCGGGCTTCAGTCACTTCGCACAACATCGTCCGAAGTGGATTATATGCAGCTGCTGGTTTTCCGCCAGCTATTCAGTGTTCGGAGCTTATTATGGAGTGCGCCAACTGTTACGAGAAAGAACACCGGTCGATCACGTCACCAGATGGCCAAGTGCTTGCCAACCTCACTCCGGCAGCCATTGGTGAAGCTTTCGGGATCCCGGTGCATAGAAACATGATTTACAAGTCCATGCTTCTGCTTTTGAACGATGCATGGACACAATTAACACTCACTGGATGAGCACTCCGAAGCCGTCTCGTGCGAAGTTGCCGAAGCAGATCATAGCCGAAGACCTGAAACAGGAGTACTGTGATCTCATCATGATGCTGAGCAGGGTAGGTGGTTGCCCTCAGTCTTATATTTTTGAGCCGTGGATGTTTTATTACATCAACCTGGGGTTGGAAGGCAAGGATTATGTCAATTGGGCTGAGATGATCAGCGATAACATACATGAGCAACTCCTGAGCCTAAGGAGGACTAAAACGTTCTACATGAGCTCCTATCTTGTTTACATGTTGGCACGGATGACGAGGTACAGGGGGATTTCTTACAAGGAACCCATCGGTTGTGGCTCTCACCAATTCAAAATCCATGAGGCGTGTACACAGTTACACCTGTCGAGCACAACTTACTACAAGCGTGTCAACGATTCATTCACCATGTACATCACGAGGCTGCTTCAGGAGAGGTTACATCACAGAATCTCTAGAGATGCCCAAGAGCTAATTGAGAGGTATGGGTGCTGGTTTATACAGTTTCCAAGATTTTCATATATTAGGCTGCAAGGTTTTTCCTCATACCCTTATAGGCTGCCTAAGTACCCGACAGATAGAATAATAATGTTAGAGATATCTAGACAGTTGCTAGCCTTTGACAAAATCCAAAAGAAGAAGAAGAAAGGGGGGATAGAGTTTCCAATTGTAATGGGCAACTCGGATGAGGTGTGTCCTTCGATACAGGCAGCTAGAGAGGCTGAAAGTGAGCTTCAGTTTTATCATTTCTCATATCATACTAGCCAGCGGCACTGCAGCCCACACCATGTAACATGGTGGGTTACGTAGGAGGAGTTTAAACATTAAGGCCACCATTGAGGATTATTGGGCTGATGCAATTGATGAGATTGAAGTGAGAAAGAGGATGTTCTCTAGGTTGCCGATTACTCTGATCAGGGAGTGTGAGGTAGTTCCGGTTCCAGACCAGGTCAATGAGGACATGGATATTGTTCATCCAGACTATGCAGCTATTCGGGACACTCCACTTCCGCCTATTGATTGGTCAGAGCCCGAGGTTGCCGACCTTGATACTCTTTCCATCCCGGTTATGACATTCACCAGGGCCTGGGTCGATAGGCGAGTGAGCAGATTGAAAGGTAGGTCAATTGCCTTGACCTACAACTTGATGGGAGATCACGGGGCGCCCACCACGGAAGGAAAAGCAATT
>VDFB02346022.1:0-29109 GCA_007258455.2 Sequoia sempervirens | reverse complement strand
AAATATTAAAATGAATATATTAATTATTGTATTGTGCAAGCAAATTAAAATGAAAGGAGTAACTTAATAAATTAAATATTTTAATAGTTGATTTAATTGTGTGCAAATTGTAAGATATGGCTAAAAATTATAAAAATAATAGTGAAGAAGGTAGTTTACGGTAGTGGAAATAAAAATCAAATAATAAATTCAAAGAAGTGCATGCATTAGCGGGCATTAAAGAATGGTAAATAAATTGGTTAAGGGGCAGAAAGAAAGGGGGATTTTGATTATTTTCTGGAAACTAATCTTTCTTCTTCTCTGTCGTGAATCAATTTTCTTGTTCTTGAAAAAAAACTTCTCTTCTGGAATTGGGGGTTTTGATATTGAAGTTCTACAGAGTTGTTGGGGTTTGGAGAGAAATTGAATTTGTAGCTTGGAATTCAGACCCGGCATCAAATTTCAGCTCAACAAATAGAATTAGCCCAGGTTCCTCTCTTTTGTAATCTTCTTCTTCTTTTGAAACAAATGCTTGAATTTTGGATGTTAATTTGGAATAAACATGCTTGTGATTAACTGGGTTCGAATTGGAGCAATTAGTAAATATATTTGTCAATGTTGCTTCAGTACTCTCAGCCTATTGTTTCGAATTTATTTTGCAATCTTGTATTCCATGTGGTTATGTCTATTTTTCTTTTGTAATCGGTAACTAATGAAATCTTAAAAGAGTCTCCAAGAATTCATTGGTGCACAATCTTTAGCTGCCTTTATTTGATATTGCTTGAGTCCATTCTGTTGTTATTCTCTCTGTTAGAGTTGACCCAGTGATTAGTCGCGCCACTGCTTACCTAGTCTGGTTTTTCTATTTTGTTAACTTTATCGTTTCCCTTTTTGCTATCAGAATTGTATCAACCCTTATGTCTGGTTATTGATTTCTTATTTTCGTATTCGATTAATTTTGTTTGCTCTGCCTTAGAGAATTGTTGCCTTGCCATCTTAGTGTTACTTGTGTCAGAATCTTTAGGGGTTGTGCCACTATATAAGTATACCTATTTTAGATTTCATACTGTAGCAATTGGAACAAGATTGGGTCTTTGGCGCTGCTTGTTTACTCTTGCTAGTTTCAGTCCATTTAAGCTTGAATTTGATGCCCACTCTTATAATTGTGAAATTTAGTTTCAATAAATACCTTTCATAGTTGGTAGTCGTTGTTTAATAGTCAGGCGTTATCACATTTGTTGGTAAGCCGCCCTTTATAACCATATGTGAATTCTTTTATGTGATTCGTTGCCAGTGTGCAATGTATTATAACTTCCATTCGATGGTCTCCTTGTAAAGGCATCTTAAGATTGATTGAATTAAAAGCTTGTTGTCGGTTATCTTCTTTTGTTTGTGTCCACTATCTGAAAACGGAGCAAATGCGTTTTGAATGTGGCATTCAATTGTCTAAGTAATGCTAAATCAAACCTTTAATGTTTTGCCCTGTATTTGAGTCTTTTTTTTATGTGTCTAGCATTCACTTTTTGTTTGGTATAAGCTTTTATCTGGTAACGGAAATACAGATTAAGTTTCATTATATTCGATGGAGTTTAAGCAACACTGGCAAACAACTATTTAAATATATATATATATATATATTTAAGTTTATAGATTTGAGTTGATGAATTCACAGCTGAGACATTGTTTCTATATTTCATGTGAGCGAAAGTTTGATAGAAGTGTAAGTGATATTCAATTATGATAGCTTGTATACACACACATATATATGTATGTATGCATGTATGTGTGTATATTATATATATAGGTACATACTTATTCACGTTACAAGCATACAAGCGTTATATGTAAGTATTTATATGTATGTGTATATAAATGTGATGAGATCAATGAGGAAATATTGTTGCCTTAATTATTAAATAAGCATGTAAGTGATAAATGAAACTAAGAAAGATTTAGATATGAAAGGTTTGATTGGTATAACTAGGAGATTAGTTTACATGGAGTAATGGATTGTTCTTATTTGAAGATGAATGCTTAGGAATATGTAATGGGTGCATTGTAAAATTATCTTGCGTACTTTGACTATGTCCTTGAATTGAGTCATTGTATGAGTAAAGTTAGTGAATAATGGAAATGGGATAATTGAGAGTTATTGTTCAATGTTTAAGTCCTTGTGTGAAATGGATTTTGGAAGCTTCCAGAGGCTAGAGGGAATTTTCTACTTGATGGTTTCTATAATTATTCATTGGAGATGATTGCTAATGTATTGAATGAGTTTACAAGGGTCATTAGCCTTGCACGGTATATTCTCCACTTTGATTGGGACTTGTGTGCGGGATGCTTTATGCCTCACCTTGTTGTGTATTTTTATGAGGTTTTTGTGATTGTGCAAGTTGGCTTTGCCCTATTGATTTCATTTGGTCTCTTAGTTGCTAGTAGGGGAGTGGCTCTCAATGGGGGCTAGCACACAAAGTGACACCAGGGTAACCCATGTGGGAGTTTCGTAATTAAGTGAGAACTTAAAATGAATTAGGGGGTTGGGTAGTAATCACACTAATCAAGATAAGTGAATGTCTCACTCATGGCTCAAGTGCTTGTTTAGGTTTGAGATGAGTTGAGAAGGCCTGGAATGGCAAGATCAACTACCTCATCCTCATGAGAGGTATGTTGATTCCGCATAGGTTTGTATGGGGGTCGGAGATCGGTAGAGGCTACCAGGGTAACCCAGGATGGGAGCTGGGGCCTAGGAAGATCTGCAAGGGTAACCCATAGCAAACTATGTGATGACACTCCTACAAAAAACCTAGTATTCCCTTGCCTCTTGTCTCCCTTTGATTATTGTGTGCCTCTAGAAGTGGTGTTACTTTCATGTGATGTTGTATTGTACTTGTTCATTGGAGTCATGTTAGCCCTTGTGACGTCTTTTGTCTCTTGTCTGTTTTGTGGTGGGGCCTTATTGCTATCTCCTAGCATGGGGGGTGGACCTTAGGGTTCCACATGGTCGAGTGGAATGTGCCTTGTACTCCATTAGGTTCCCTTACTTTGTTCGTGTTTGTGGTGACTACTCCTGGATATGAAGACTTTTGCACTTGTTTCCATTTCATGTAGACTATCTTTTATGTACTTGCAATGTACTATAAATCAGTTATAGCATGTAATGTAATTCTGATTTACTCTCCTCTCTCATTTGAGGAAACAATGATGTAATGATGTATTACTATAATTAATTGTAAACTCTCTTTTGGAATGATAAATGTAATTGATGTTATTTTCAATTTAAGGATCTTTGATGTTGTTATATTGTTGGCATGAGATGAATAATTCATATTAGTTGATCTTGTAAATGTGATTATTAAATGAAATCCTTATTGTTGATGGAATTTGTTAATGTAATGATTTACAGTTCTTGTTAGTTTAGTTAATGGGGATCTAGTAGCGTAGTCACGGACCTTAGAGGACTTAGATTAGAACTTAAGCTATGGTTTCATTTGCAATCTTGTGAATATTGCACTTTAAAATAAAAATTATTTTGTTTTTAGGTGTTTTAGTGTGTTGTCCTCTAGGGTTTCATGGCGGGGCATTACATTATTGCTTAGGACTGATATCCTATAAATCAAATTTTAGAATCAAAATTGGTTACCTTGTTGAGTCTATCCACCATAATATTATGCTATGTGACACCCACCTCCCAATGCTAGAGATTTACATATGTGATATTGATTTTTGTAATTTTAGTTGACGGTTCTATCTTAGATTATGTTGTAACTATGTATTGTGATTGAACATACCTTGGTGTTATCTCATTAGGTGATATACACGCAAATATGGTTACCTTCATCGATTATGATTTTGTGGTAAATATGTGAATGATGGAGCCAATTTGATGATCATTTTTATTGTTATTTTAAAAGTGGTTAATTTTATGACTAGTTGGATTGTGGTGTTTTGTTCATGAAAGGATATTTATGATATGAAGTGAATGTATGCAATTAATTTCTTAAATTTGCAATGTTATTAGAAGATATCATGTTGTACATTTCATGCTTCAATTTTATTATGATGATGGATTAACTATTGCAATTGAGTGTGTAGGTTTAGCCAAGGACTAGTGGACACGAGGAAACACTAAGGTGACATATGTGCATTTCATGTCAAACCGACCTAACTTATTTGGAGAGGTTAAGGTCTTATATGATGTGTTTCTATGTAATGTGGATAGTGTACATCATATGCTAGTGAGAATTATTGTTTTAATGTCTAGTGTAGTGTCTTGTGTAAATTGATTATGGTGGCACATTAAGTCCAAGTTTTAATGTTGATTTAATGTGTTTTATTTATGTTTTAAGGTATTTTCATGACCCTAGGTCATAAGGCTAGGGCTTAGGGATAATTTCATGGGTTTAAAAGTTAATTTTAGAATCTTAGGACCACTTTTTTTAAGCCTTTTTCACAAGTGACGAAATTCAAAAGTGGGTCAAGGCATGGAACTCTCAGGAATGCTTAAAGAACCCTCACACCAAGAGTGTGAAGGGTTGGGTTGAGAGACATAGGTGATCAATTGTGGAAGTGACACTTGTTGCGATCACAATTGAAGATGAGGAATTAGGGTTTTTGTGGGAGTTTGGTTTTTGAAAAACCTTGACATTGGGATTCACATTCATTCTAGTTTGGGGGGCCATAAACCTTGAAGGGAGTGAAGTAAGGTTGGAAGAAAGAGCTTGGAGGAGATTATTGCTAGTTTTACATCTACCATTGCCAATTTGAGGACAATCTAGGTTGGTATTGCTACCCCTTTTGTGTCATTTTTTTATGAAAATAAGTGTAAGCATTTTTTTGTAAAGATGTGTTGTTTGTTGTGGTTGTTGTGTTGCGTGTTGTTTGTCATGTAGAATGAACCTACCATGGTACAAAGGTTTCATCATGTGTGGGGTTGAGTGGGTGAGATGTCCATAGAGGGGGTCGTTGTAAGGGTATGAGTACCCATGGAAAACTTGCTTTGGTTATGTGAAAAAATTAATGTGTTACAAAGTATGGTATGGTGGTGATTAGGTGTGAAATGGAGGTTGGGTAGTGGAAGTATGGTTGGTGTTACGTAATGATAAAATGAGGAGATATGAGGTTGTATATGTACAAAATTTTGCTACTCTCCCTCTTTTCTTGATGTCCTCACTCCCCCCTTTTAGGATCTTGGAGAAGAGACCTTGTGTCGTGTCTTGTGTTGTAAACGGACCTGTAATGTGACCATTGTATGAAATTTTTCCGTTATAGTATACTATTGGAAGTGTTGGAAATCTGCTACAATACATAATCCTTGGTTGTCTGTATGATGTGTTGTGCAAACCCTGTCATCTTGGTGTTTCCCCTAGCTTGAGGGTGGGCTATTTTAGCCCTATGACTGGGAGGTGAGCTCCCACTAACTTCATGGAGTCATATTTGTTGTTATTGTGCAGAAAATCCAGCTGAGAAGAGGGTATGGCGGAGAGTTGTTGTTGTGTAAACTTGTTATTGTTCCATACTGTAAAAGGAAGTGAATGTGAACTTATGCCATATCTAAGAGCAACTACAGAACTGGAGATATAAACTTCTAGATACATACTAGGTATTTATATTGTAGAAAGGTTTCATTTAAATGTTAGAGTATGGGGACAGCAATAAAATATTTAAATGTAAATCAAATGTTACACTCTCAAAAGAATTTTTGTAGTGTTTGCAATAGATATGCTAGATAAACTCTTGCACATGATAATGTAAATTAGGTGATTGAGTATGACTGTAAAGGCATCATCAAGAGAGACGTCCACTGCAAGCTATGATCATACAACTGTAAACAAATGAAGAAGGAAAATGCTAATATATTTCCATTTTAGCTATCGTTGTGCTATGTGTGTTCAAAATGTAGAAAAATGAACAAGGAATTATTATTTTAAGAGTTTCAATGGCTTTGTTGATGTTTACTATGCAAAGGAACTGGTTGTAGTAACTCAAAAAAACATATATGTATAACTCTATTACATCATATTGTTATTCAATACATACTTGGGTAGATCGAAGATGAAAAATAATATTAATGGGATAGTGGTCATTTTGTCTATTTTTGTAAAAATCATAGTTAAGAGGAAATATGTTGCATATAATGTGAACATGTTTGAAAATAGTTGTTTAGGCAATAACTAGGAAAATGTGTTTCAATTTTAATCCTCTAATATTATGGTGTATATGTAAGTGTAATATTGAAATGAAACCTTAGATGCTTACTTTCCAATAAGTCACAGGTACACAGAGAATGAATTGCACAAACCTTGAATATGTATATATAAATAAACCCCTAGTCACTGATGTTGAATGTCTACATTATAAGCAACTATGAGATGTGAGTGTATGCTACCTCAGAAATGAATGTATATACTCCTTTTGAAATGGCATCATTGCCAATAGATGAACGGTTGAAATATTGTGCACAAACATAGTGTCATCTTTCAGTTTGGAGGTCTCATTTAGTTGACATTTCAGGAACTTTAAGGCATAAAATAAATGTTAGGCTAAGACCTCCATTCTGTAAAAGAGGAGGCCCAACTTAGTTAAAACCGTAAGTGCATTGCAATAAGGAATCTAAGAGCTAAGAGAAATAAGATATGCAGACCCATTGCTAGTACTACGGTTGTATATATTAAAGAAAAGAGAGCCAACAAAACACTAGATATCTCTCTGGCATTTAGATTGTCACCCATAGGAGAATAGAACTGTATATTTAACCCAACTCAGGATAGGAATAAATCTATGAGCAGATATAGAGATCAACTAATTTGTAAAACTTAGGGACCTGCAACAATTTCCTACAGCATGTAACAACCAATAAACCTGTAACCCTACAAGAAAACCCCCTAAGGAGCATTGTACAGTGAGAAAAAATAATATAGGAATATCCCTTCCCTACACCCATATGAAAGAGGAGGCCTTCCCCATGGGTCCCTCTTAGGCGTGGCCCTAATGGGCGTCTCTGCCCTTCACAAAGGGCACAAATTCTTCCAAATCTGGCACGGCTCGTAGGTTGAGCGCCCTCTCCTTGCATTTAGCAAACCCTCATTGCCGTCGACTATGCCTTGCACCTACAAAAAGGCAACAATGAAATAAGGTTGAGACCTGTTAAGTCTTGCTCGGCAAGAAATTAGGTGCCCAACATTAGGGCAAAATTGATTTAATAAAAGAAAAGAAAAAACAATAAAGCAAAGGAACTCTGCCAATGACCATGCCTAAATAATGAGGTGCCCTTTATTCCATTCAAATTAAACGTGAAGTCAATATAGGAAATAGTAATTTTTTTGGCATTGGAGAGAGTGGTAGTGATTTTAATATTATAGGTTACAATTAACGTAGTTCAGGTTAAAATTATAGTTTAAAGAAGGATGTGAGAATTGTTTATGTTAACAACAATATTCAAAGTAATATCGAGCACATGATACGATTATTGATGTTGTTGTTAATAAATTAGATATCAATAATTAATATAGAGATTTATAGGTTAAAATAATATTATTGTTAATAGATTTATGTGTTATTATTTATAGTTTAATAATAAAATCAATAATAATATCAATGGAGTTAATTTGAATGCGGATATTAATGTACTTATTATTATGGCAAAAAAATAACGATAATGTGATGTCAAAAATAGGTCAATAATAACATTAATAGCAATATCCATAGAATTGATTTTAGTATATCGATATGGATATTTGATAGTAAAAATATTTAATATTAATTTCTATAGATCAATATTAATATTATTAATAATGATATTAATAACTTAAATCTTAACATAAACATTAAATAGTAGTGATAGGGTGAATAAGTAACAATAAGCTTAATAATATAACTAGTGCTATATTAAATTTTGTATTAATACTAGTGTTGATAGATTGATATTAACTTAGTGGCAACATCGATAGGTTAATGTTAACTCAAAATAGATATCAACGTTGATAGATTTTAAATTAATGTTAAATTCATTCATTTAATACGTAAATCATATTTGATAATATTGCTATTAGAAGTAAAAATAATGTTAACGTTACAGCCTTGATATTAGTATTAAAATCGGATGCCAACATATTTAATATTAATATTAATATCAATATAAATAATAGTATTATTGAGAAGTGTTAATGCGAATGATAAGCTCCACTAATAGATGGTGTATAATTATGAAGCAATGGGTGATGAGCAACATATTTATATGCTAACATAATTATGGGTAAACATTAGCAGAAGTCATAAGAGTAACAATGATGGAATAAGCAAATGAATAGTAGTAATGCTACAATTGATGGATTGAAGAAGCAGTAATGTTGACTTGTACACAGGTACACATGTGGTTTAATTAATACCAATGTTGTCGCTCGAACCTAGCAACCTTTATAGTTCAATGCTAAACCAATTGATGTGTGATAGTTTTGTTTGTTTAATCGAAGAGAAAAAAATAGTACATTGTGTTCACGTCTTAGGAAAAAATTTAGGGCATGACACTTGGTATCAGAGCCTCCAGGTTGCAATGTCAGGAACTCTTTGGATTGATTGTGTCGTAGTAGTGCATGTTTCAATGTTTTTCAAGTTGGTGTATAATAGTTATTATAATAATGAAAGGAGCTTAAACAGATAATTCTTGGGAAACTACTTGGGTGAATCTTTATTTAATGTCAGTAACCACATTTTGATTAGATTGAAATCTTAGAAAGGGTCAAGTTAACCTTGCTAAATGGCCCGATTGAGTATTTAAATTAAGGTGTTTAGTGTTAGGCCCTGACCTCCCTTTTAAGAACCCAAATCATCATTAAAACACCCTAAGCTAATACAGTATGTACCTTGTGAGAAATAGTGAAATAAGTATGCAAGTGGTTAGTGTAAAACTTCACTATTGTAATGCCCTCCCAAGGACATGTTAATAAAATGCAAGTAAACCAATTTAAATAAGAAGTAAATGATAAAGTAAAGGAATCATTAATGTATTTGCACCATGAACAAGTTAATAAAACAACACAAAATAACTGAATAATAAAATATTCATAGATAAACAACTACGCTTAATTTAAAATTTACTTTAACACTAGAGAAAGAAGAGTATAATGTTGAAGACATGTTCTTTAAAAAAAGATACATATGCAGGTTGATTCTTACAATCTTATAAGAGCGATTAGTAGAATATTAATAAGAACATGCTTCGTAGATTCCAAATGTCTCCTAAGGAATTAACATCATTAATACAAAGTATCCTTTCAACTCGCCACAGACTCATGAGCTAGATTATTATTAATTTTGGATTTCTATATATATTTATATGTATTTATTTTATCTTGAATGGTAGTGTAAGTTTTTTTTTTTTCAGATATTTCCTATACTTATACAATGTTCTAATTAATAAAGAGATGACAAGGTTATCTCGTATCACATCATCTCTTGCTAATTTTACAATCACCCACATTGTTAATATGAACAAGACCAAACCAAAAGAAACTTTTTTGTTACCACATTAAGCAAATTAAATGACAAATGCAAGGATAGCTAACTTATACATGTTCGTACAGTCAAGCCAGACAATGTATATTTACCTATTGTTGGCAGCTTGCAAACACATGGACAATAAAGGTTCAGATAATTGCAAAAAGAGGAAGTAGCACTGTAGGGTACAAGGACTATCTTGATCTTACAGCCGACCAAAAATAGAAGTCGTGGCAGAAATATATAGTTTAGACAAGTTGATTAATAAAACTAATCGATTGTTGCAATATCTTTGATTATTCTTATTTCAAAATAAACACATGAGTATATTTTGTTGAACTATTAAATTGGTGAGCATATAAGAAAATATTTACATTGCAAATGAACATTTGTAATTCAATAAAAGAATTGACAATAGGACTATAATGCAAATAAGATGATAAGACTATTGCCCACTAAGTTTCAATTCATAAAGAAACATTCACTGACACCAACAAATGTCAAACATCATGCCAAACACTTCTTACATTAGCAAAGGTTGAGGCCGCGTAGATCCAATATGCAGAAATCATATGCTTAATTCTGGAATATAAAACCTTTGCACCAACGTTAGCAACTTAAGATGATCATTCTGATAGACGTTATTTGCATTCATATGAATGTCAATGCATGAAATCACACAACTTCAGCTCATAGGGAAAATAAGGAATCAATACAAAAGAACCACATTTATTTTGGTCAACACATAAGGTGACTGCCAACAACATAAATGCCATCAAGGGTTTCAAAACCGAAGGATCAAGCAAATAGCTCGACTACAAAGTAGTATCATCCTATAGATAATCAAATATTGCTTCAGAGAACATATAGACAATATTTTTTAAAGGAAAATCAAAGGCATTAAAAGGGACGCATTAAGTCTACTCTGCTCGTTCTCTATTTATCCTTTGTATTCGATTTAGATTTGAAATAAAAGCATCATACAAATAACCTCTATAAAAATTTCTAGTGTACACACCAAAACTGAGAGCAGATTATAAGCGTCTTGGTAGGTTGAAGGTAAGAGTATTAGGCTTCCACAAATCGATCATGTTGTTACCTAATTTAGTTTCCAACTTAATCAAGTAGAGTTGAGATAGTTTTTGCAAAATAAAGATAAAGGTACACATTCAATCCTGCTAAGTTCCATTCATATGCACAAAAGTAGTTATCAAATAAATTGCATTTTATTATACAAATGTATACAAGAGAAGGATTGCACAAATTTTTCACAAATTTTGTCTTTTATTGATAATTACAAATGTATGGTGTCCCACACAAGCCATGGGAATAACTATTTCAATACAATATAAGACATAAACTATACATTTGAAGAAATAGAAAAGAAAGAGCATATGGAAAGAGTAGGGATCCTTCATTGCCTGAATGATGAACCCCAAGTTGAACTACTGCATCCTTGCTTCAATCCCTTTTGCTTGGTTGCTTGAGAAGTTGACATGTTGCTACTTGAAATGTCTGCAAGAGATTAGAAAAGTTGTGTTAGAGCTCGAGACTCATATTCTCTGCATATACTACATCAACAAATATATAATTTACTCTCATATGGCATTAAATCAATTTTGCAGTTATCACATATATCAAGGAAAATCAGAAGATCATCATCAATCCCCATCAAATTCTAAGCTCCATTGTTTTATCTAACATGTTTGTTCACTGTGCAAGTATAGGTACATTAATCTTGTCAACATCACGGTATGTGGAGAAAAATGGGTTCCCACAAGTGTTGAGCCCAACATACTGCCCTCTTAGTTCTTGAGAGGGATAAGGATGAATTTCATCAACACAAGTCTCATTAAACAACAAATAATGGAGTCATCAAGGCATTGGAATAAAGGGAGAGCTTCATGGTCTTATGAAGTTTTGATCTCAAATTTAAGAAAGACAGAGTCTTCAAATTTCAATGAGATTATGGTGATTTTTTTCTTGGTTTTATTGTTTAGTATACTACCAACAAGACTCTTATGACAACCAAGAAAGCATTAAATGAGGGGAAGACTTATAAGTGTTTTTCATATTATCATGCAAGTGAGGACAATTATCACAAAAGGGCTCCATGCATGACAATGTGAAGACAACCATACAAGTGGGAGCAAGTTTCATATAACAATAAATTGACTGTTACTTCAGGATTGGAAATCAATTACTTTACAATGGGGTGTGAGTATTTATGTGGTAGCACTAAAATACAGTCACATCAAGAGGGTTGTAGAAGAATGTCACTCCATTAGGGTCTTGAGATCCTCAAGAGATATTTTTAATGCATCCAATATGAAGGTTGTATATGTATGTGAGTTCCATGTAGGTAAACCTTCAGGTATCAAAAGCCTTTGTTGTAGTCAAAATCACAAGGGACAATGTTGATACTAAGAATGTAGTTTGTGTTACATATCAGGGCTTAGCCTAAAACAATGCATCATTGAGATGATAAACAGGAGAAGACCGGTCATGATTGATTGAACAAAGGCAGTTCATTTATTTTTTGCTATCACCAATACATCAATGACAATGGAGGCCACTTTTCATTAAGCATAATGGAGGAAATCTAACAAGTTTTAGGCCTATAAAAGTGGAGGTCCACTTGATACATCAAATGTAGCAATTTTTATACAAAACACAAACATTATCACTATCAAAAGATTGACAATGGGCTATCAAAATAGCGGTGAAGTTTATAGGTTTTGAAGCAGTAAAGAACCTATATTTCAAAAGTAGAGATTATAGAAAAAATGGTGCAGTAATTTGTAGTATGAAAGTGACAGCAAATGGTACAAATGAACATCCCACACTTCACAATTTACAGTGAAGAGCTCATGCAAGATGAAAGATTTTCTTTCACAGATAAATGAAAATCTCAGTATTTTTTTTCATTTCTAGAATGAGGGGCAACTTACCAGCACATTCTCACGATGTGACTACAAACGAAGGTCTCCAAATTGCACAAAATTTTTAAACCCCTGAAACTCCATTGATGGTGCCTCAAAGCATGAAAGCAAAAATAGTCATTTCTTTTGCAGAGAATGAAAGAGCTCAACATTTTCAACATGGAGAAAATGACTCACCAATTCTAGCACGCCTTTCTAGTATGACTGAAAAGGAGAATTCCTAGAATCTATAATGGAGGTTCAAACCCTAGCAATGCAACAACAGAGATAAAGTGAAGAAAGTGAAAATGCAAATGAATGTCGTGGGTTTTCTTTTAGGGTTTCTTTTTGCCCTAAAGTTGTCCGATAAAACTATTGACATTTTTCCTTTGTTTTAAATGTATTTCATTCATAATCTAATACCCCTTGCGTAAATGTTAAGTGCTTTATGCCTTCCTTGCATACTTTACAAGGTTTGATCAAATGTCCCTTTTGTATATTCAACCAAAGCATGGTCGAGTGAAGTGCCTTTATTTTGCACCAAATTTGAAATGTAAAAACATTATTAAGTGATACAATTATAAATCACTTAATTAGTGTTATGTAATGCATTATAAGAGGCATTGGTTTTCAAGATTAAGTCAAAGGGATGGGAAGTAGTTTGAAGGTTAATTTGCAAGTGCCAAGTTTATAAGAGAAATTGAGGAAGTTGACAAACAAGTGGAGAGAATATAGGAGTGGTTTTGAATTAGTTTTGAAGGTCTTGGAAAGCATCTAGGAGCATTTTTTAAGTGCCTTTATGGTAGGATAGGTTAAGCCTTGACCTTTTCTTCATTTTAAATCCTTTTTGGAGTCTTTTAAGGGGCTAAAAAATAGGCTTTATTGTTGTGCACGGCCAAGGGAGTTTGTAGTCCCTATTTTTGTGCAACCATTTGGAAAAGCATAAGTAACTTCAAACTTGATTTTTGAAGTTGGTTCTTATCATCTTTTGTCTACATTGTGACTTTTGAAGTCCTTTTCAGTAGAAGACAGTATTTGTAACTCATTTTTGACAGGCATGTATAGTAGTTTACACCTTGGAGATCAATGAAGATAAGCAATTTTTCCTTCTTAATTTTCTATTCTATTGTGTGCATTTGAACGATTGATGCAATTACATGTGAATTTGTCTCATTCCTTGTTTTTGTGTCTCATTAGTAGCACCTTTGTGTATAAAGTGTATGTATTTGCAGGTTATAAGTTGTGTTGAGATGTAAGTGATTCGAGTTGTGAAAAGTATTTTTTCCTTATAGGATTGTATGCATTATATCCTCCTTATGAAATATTGATGCAAAGGCATATAAGTATTGAGTTGTGCATATCAAGCTTTGTTGTTGATTGAAACTGTGTATAAGTAGTTGTGCAAGTTTTAGGTAATCAAATTTGGTGCATCACCCTTAGTCATAGATTTTGTTTTATTGAATCTTTCTTACCCTTTTCCCAACAAGAGCTAGTTTTAGGTGAGTACCATAAGAGCCAACTTACTCTAGAGGTTAGCTTCCAAAATATGAGCCTACAATCAGGGAATCTTTCCAATGTTTCACCAATAGGTTGAGTTTACTCAACAAGGGTGCACTATTACAAGACAACGCATGCACAGATCTCAAAGTCTCTTATGATCACATATAGGTAATGATAACAAGAACTAAGCCATTCAATATACAAATTTAAGGCATTATTGGAAACCAATGTACATTATTCATCTTCGGTGGACATAATCAGCTGAAAATCAAAAATGTATTTAGCACTCAAGGCAAAAAAAAAACAATGATTACAAATACAAAAATTATCATTCACCAGTCATGGTATGAATCTTAATAGTGAGTCATCTTACACCACTCATGAGTACACGACAATGATAACAACCATCATTCACCAAAAGAGAAATTTGTTAAGACAGATTCAAGATGTAAATGTCTAATAACAAAGACCCAAATAATATAGATTGAAAGAAATTTATGCCACCAATTCAAGTTGTAATAAAAGAAAAAGTTTAGAGATTTCTCAAAGAGAAAGAATATAGAACCAATACCTTTGCAAATATGCAGAGCATAAGGTTCACAAAATAAAAATATATCATTGCAGGGATTCCTTATTACCAGCAATCTCTTCAAGCAATAGTCAAAGGTGAATGCCAAAGAAGGTCATTCCAACAAGATATATTCATAAGATAATACCCAAGATGTATTGTTGATTTGAAGAAACATAAAATTATCAACAAGGAGCACATACATTTTATCATGGACAAAAAGGAAGAGGTAGTAAATAATAAAATAAACATACATATGAATATATCCAATTTGGAAAGAATTCCCTACAAATTGTACCTAGAAACACAATGCCTCAAAGATCATAACATATAGTTCATAATTTTAAATAATCTACCCAAATATTAGACCTCTAGCATCTATCAATCCTCAGACTGAAAATATGACAAATATCAGTTGGTGAATATCAAGGTGGGAAAGGATCTTGATTTAAAATTTATAAAGAATCAGTGAACAATAAAAACAAGGCTTAAATTCTATTTCAACTAATGACTTCAAGTTTAAAGTAGTAAAAGAAAATGGCACCATAGAAAAAACCAAACACCGAGGTAATATGCTAATAAATTGGAAACCACTACAAAGAAAGACTAAGTAAATGCCTAGCATATACATGATGTAGTAAGAGAGAATGAAACCAACTAGAAATTAAGGTATAGTGAATCGTCCATGCATCAAAAGGTTTTTTGAGTTCACAACCGGCTGAAAATATAATGCCTATAAGGAATATACTAACTCAAACCAAAACAAAAGATCGATTTCAAATCAGAACCCAGAAAACATTGTGAAGGACTCTAGAGGTCATGGATTGAGATGACAAGAAATCAAGGACTAGCCTAAATCAAAACTATTAGCCTTGAATCGTGTTGGATGTCAAAATTGCAGCTTGTTAATTCTAAGGGTTTGCTAGGTCCTATGATCATATTCAACAAGGTTTTGGCCAACGTACGGAGTGAACTATGAGGTTGGCAACTCCCTATACATTAAGGCTCTGCTAGACCTAGGTGGGTAGACCTTTATAATGAAGCAGATTTAAGAGCTATGTAATTCTTAACTAAGGAAATCTATTCCCAGTGGCAATGGGAAGTGAAATAGATGCAATAGTTAATTTCGTATAAATTGTATAAGCAATATCAAGGTAAATAAATATGTTCGGTTAAATGATAAAGTTTCGTGGAAATGAAATGCTTTCTAAAGTTCCTAAAGTGGGATGTATGAATTGAGTAAAGAGGTGGGTAAGACTAGTGCCTTGTTGGGAATACAGAGTCAATGGAGTATTATGATGGATGACTAATATCAGCTACAATTCTGGTTGTTTGGCACTTGTGAATCTTTATAACTTGTATAAACATGTAAATAGGTAACTGGCAGACTCTTCTTATGAATCCCAATGATATCTTTCCAAGTTACTATGATTACTTAAAAGAATTTAATCCTTCCTTGAAGGAGCCAATCAAATAAATCACACAAGAACAACAAATGTGTTTTGACAAATTAAGTATATCCTTGATATATTAATTTGAATAACAGGAAAAGACCATTATGGAGACAGTATGACAGCTTTATCAATTACAAAGCTCTTCTTATTAATCCCAATGTTACTTCCAGGTTACTATAATAAATTTAAAGGAGCTTAATTCTTTAAAAGAAACCAATCAACTGATCACACAAGAGCAGCAAATGTGTCTAGATGAAACTGAGATATCAACTTGGATATGCAAATTCAAATAACAAAGAAATAACACTATGGAGACAACCCAATAGTTGCTTAGTTTCACCAAACAACAAACACCAATATTGAGTCACAAAAATATATTGATTCTCCAAAATTTTATGCATGCATCATAGTCTTCCATAGTATAATTTATGTGGTAAACATTATGAAAGTTTCTGAAAATGGATGGAATGGACTAGATGAAACCTACTTCTAATGGTGATGATTCTAATCTAATGATGATATCATGATAAAATTTTCATCTCACATATATACATTGCATTTTATGGTTATGTCCTTTTATTTGTTCCGGTGCAATTCTTCAGTTATCTTCAAAAAATAAAATACTTAATTAATTTCCTTCTAGCAAATTAAATATTTTAACTTTAATCTTTGCATCTTTTAGGGTTGTGACTTTTCATCTGTTCTCGTGTATCATGTTTGATTTTCTTCATAAAATTAAAATATTTTAATCTTCTCTATAATCCCCCCTTTTGCTGGTAACTTTATCCAAAAATGCCTTTCGGGTAAAATAATTATCCACCTCGGTAAAAAAATGTTTCACTTGAAATAATCATCTACCTAGTTACTTCATCTGTAAAATTATTTTGCTCCCCATGGTAAATACTTTCCAATTGCACTTTTATATTTTGGTAAAAAATCATATTCTTCAAAATATTATTTCACCTTTGGCATCTTGATGAATATGTAAAATAATTGTCATTTTATGACTCTTCTTGTAGAGATATTTTACTCAAAATTATGCCCTTGTATTATGAACAAGTAAACATCCAAATTCACCCAACGCTTTTCCTTCATCAGAGTGACATATGAAATCAGTGCAACTTGAAAATCTCCCTTCAAGTATCTTGCTTTTCCCAATATGTTCCATGGGAATGACACAAAGGCTCGGTGTAATTTGGAAATCTTTTTTCTGATTAGCTTGTTCTCGCCAATGAATTTTTGCTTTGGAACATAGTTTTAGGGTTTCTATGTGGTGATGTGGGGTATACTTTATTATTGCATTCCCCATCATTTTTCACAATCTACCAATATAAATCATTTGATAAAAGATCGGGTTGAAAGACTCCTTAATGCAACTTATCTTTCAGGGCTTTGATTAGTTTAGCAAATCATGCACAGTCGAAACCAAGGGCAAATGAATCATGTTGATGTGTTTCTAAATTAACTCCTCAACAAGGGGATAACTCCATAGCTCAAGATAATCTCGCACAACTTCTATCACACGGCCGATAGCCCAAGGAAAATAAGACCATCATTTTGCAAGTTAGGTGCATTCCAAGTTTCTCATCTTGTTACCAGCCATAATGCCATAACTCACGACAGATCTGCCACAATAGCTCCAACGGGTTCCTCTGATCTAATATATTGAATCTATTGACCTATCAATGGTGTTCTCTTGGTGTCTTTCTTGGCTCTTGGCGTGCCGAATATTAGGGTTTTGTGACCTTTATCAATGTAAAATTATTCTTGGCATCATTCCTGCTTCATCAAACAGACCTCTTGTCAGTGGATATGTGTATGCTGAGAGATTTATATTTGATTGACTACCTTCTCAATTATTTTTGAGAGCATCGAGAAAATATCAACATATAACTCTATCTTCTTTTCAAAAAATTCATGTGAATGAGGGCTTGCCACAGTTGACAATCAGAACATGACCACACATCTGCAATATTGCCATCGTTCTGTTTCATAATGTGTCTGAGCTAAAAATAAATTTTGGGCATCCATGCCAAAAAAAAATTCCTCAAACAATTGATACGCTTTCACTGTAAGCACAGGATGTCCTTGTGTAAAGTAAACATGTGCTAGATTTACCCACACATCAGGCATCTGAACAAAGATGCGTTATTGTATTGTCCTAACACCTTTCACTATGATTGAAATCAGTCAAGTTACTCCCAGAGTTGCCTTGGAAAAACCCTGTCAAAACTTATCATGGGAGGTTAAAATTGGACATGGACACTCATTTATAGAAGTTAAACAAGCTTGCAAGGTGATTAGGCATGAAATTGAGTTGGATTCATTTTGTGATTTTTCAAAGCGGGCCATTTGAGCAAATTTTTCAACTATACATTTGAATGCCAAAATCAATTTTTTGAACACGGGAACCTAAAATTTGCATGAAATTTTAGGCTCCAACAGTGGCTCCATTTGGGGATGTATTCCCCTTGTGAGCATAGCAAGAATCCAGGTCTCTGGGAGAGCAGACTAAGTGATTTATCTATTGAGCAACAGATTCAAACCTTTTTTTGTCATGAACTGATATGGTTTTTGAAAAGTCCACACCACAGCTGATAGCATAAGGCCACCAAAGAAAGGCTCTTATTTTCCCCTGTCATACACCTTGTTTTGTTTTAAGTTCATCAGATTCCTCTTGAAAACATTCATGCAGTTTTCCTTGCTACATGTACTACCATTGGAAATAACACTACCTTCAACACTGCTCATATTTCCTTTTTCATTTTTTGTTTTAGACTTAGGCATAATTTGAAAATTGTTATTATCATGTGACAAACTCATGCCCCATTCATTACACCAAGATCCTTTATTCTTAATACGAAATCCTTTATTATTTTGGTCATTGTCATGTATTATAAAATAGTCTCCCAGCTGAACTGAAAACTGAAAAATTTGAATGCTTCTCTTGAAAGTCTGAAAAGTTTGTCTCATCAACATCTTTTGGGATAATCAGATCTGAAAAATCTTCTTTTCCTTCTATATCACTAATTTGTGGTGATACAAACTCATGATTCATACAATCATCATTTTGCACATTCGATCTAGTTGATGCTGGGGATGAAATTCCTAAATCATTATGTGTGTATTTTTGGTACTCCATTGCCAGCAAATCTGAAATTTTTTCACTACTGAGTGAACATGCCTCTTTTTCCATTTCACCATTGATGTACTCTTCACCCTTTTCATCATCATAATGAGGCTCAAGATCATAGAAAAAATCAAATGAATTATTAACACAATCATTTGTTCCACAAGTTGATATATTATCCTAGTTATCTAAAAATGTTTTTTCTTCATCATAAAGTGGGTTTGAAAACACATGAAATTCATGTTCTAGCATACCTTGGAAAAATATCATTTGATCTTCTTCTATCTTTTTGTCATACAATGGATTTGAAAAAATTTAAAAACCCTTTTCAAGTGTACAAACCTCTTCTTCTTCGAATGTGTCTTCATGGTACTTAACTGCAACTGGAGGTGTTATTTGTTCATTGCCAAGTAGACTTTCTTCTTCCTCCTGATCATCATAAGAGCTACAAGAATCACTTTGTTGTAGATCAAAATCCACAGGTTCATCTTCACAATCTGAATATTCAATGGATCCCTCATAACATGCATTGTCACAATCTATTACGCAGGAGAGACCCTTTGTATCTTCATCCTCATTATGCAGACTGTCATAGGAATTTTTTTCACTTGCACATGTCTCATCTTCTAGTTGTATTGCTTGATCAATTTCTCCATACTTATTAGTGATTTCCCCATCCTCACACCTTTTCTTTTCTATAATACTCATCAGTCTTCCTACATGTTCAAAAGTAACTGGTTTTAGTGATTTGGGCCAATAAATTGAATCAAGCTCATATGCTCTCATAATTTCTCAAAGTACATGGGCTGATCAATACCATAATCGAGAGGTATTTGTGTAAGGATAACATTCAGCCGTCTGAGTAGAGAGCATCCAGATTCTCCTTTGCGTCTTCTTAAGTTAAAAAATGCATCCAAGGGAGATATGCAACATTATGATTTCACGTTAGAGTCTTGATTTCTTTCTTGAGTATATGAATGCTCATCACCCTCCTCCTCAAATTGTTGATGTTGATATACATTTTTTTGTAGGTTCTGATTCACTCTTCCAAGAGGGATGCAATTTTGTTGCACATTTTGATATGGTGTTTGGTATTGGTATGGATAATGCTCAGGATATTGGTAGTATTGATAATCTTGATAGCTTACCAGTCTTTGTCCAGGAGGGACAGGATAAGCATTCATTTGATTTGATGACGGTGGTGCATAAATGTCTTGTTGTGAATGGTGTTCATTACCTCCATTACCAAAATTCTCAATTGCACCATAATGTGTATGGGGCAAGGAATAATTGTTATACATACTTCAATCTTTGACTTTTATTTTTTACTGGAAATGATGTAGTTCCAAAAAAAAATTTGTATTCTTCATCATTTTTTTTCCAGAGTCACCACCTACTTTTCCAAGAGTAGGAAAATGAAATTTATTTTGAAATTGTTATTGGTTTTGTTGGAAAAATAAGGACAGACAACTAAGAGGGGGGGTGAATCAGTTGTCATAGAATAATAAACTTTTCAAACTTTACTTAACTTAATCTCAGATCTGATGAATAAGCAATTAACCATTAAAAATTAACACATCAGAGAGACAAAGAACACCAAGACTTTTTACATGGAACCCTATTATGGGAAAAACCACGGTGGACATTAGTCCACAAGATTATACCCTGTTAAAATTATAATGAAATCAATAAAGGGGAATGCACATGCATTCAGGCACACTACCTAGAGCTCACTGCTCAATTACAGAAGGGGCTTACTTCCCAACAATACAGAATAGGATTAAAATCTAGAGGGTATGAACTAAAAAATTAGCTTCTACACAAACCTAATTACAGTTCCAATTAAGCACAGAAAACTCCTTCACAAACTACTTTACACTTCGCTCAATCTTCTTCACACTCTGCTCTGCAATCGAATGATATTCGCACATACACACATAAGAGCACACTCAACATACAAAGCACCTTCTCCACACACTACACTGATGAAACAATCATTCTTATATATCCGCTACATGAGATTTCATCAAAAAATTAGTCGGCTAGGAAAATAAAACATATTTACAATGTCGGCCCAAATTTACAATTAAATTTTCAATCTGAATCCACCAAGGTCGGCCACAACATAGTGGATACCCAAAATGATATCTCCAACACAAAAAGACTTCAATTAATCCCTCCTCAAAGATCCACAACACGCTACCACCAACATGTCGGCTAGGAACAAGAAAAAATGAACATATGCAAGAAAAATTTCCAACCACGAGCACACCGATCAATGTGGACATACCACAAAGATAGAGCACGATCTAGAAATATCCAAGAGCACCAAGAAACAATAGAGAAACATCCGCAACAACTGATATTTCTAGAATCACACAAACTTCACTAAGGAACACACACAGAGACCACAGAAACACTGTCAGACCACAACATGATCAAATCTATACACAGACCTCTGAAACTTTCGATAGATGATCTAGATACACTCAGTAGAAAACCCTTTAATCCACAGCAATTGAACTTCAATGTAAAGAACAAGATGCCTTCATGACTTGCACAGTTCCACTAGGAGCCTAGAACACTTTCTTTTACAATTCTCTCAATATCCTCAACATATACAACCTCTAATACACCAAATAGTGTTGACATCAATGACAACCACAAATCAGCAACACATCCACAACATCCAACAATCTCCCCCTTTGGCATTGATGGCAACACATGATGTGAAAAATACCATCAACCCAACACACATGCTTCCCTTTGGTTCTGACTCTTCTCCTCAATTGCTCTTCGACCTTTAAAAGGATTTTTCACATTGCACTTCTCCCCCTTTGACATCAATGGCAAAGGTAACCATGACCTTTCCATATACATGCTTTGAACCACATATCTACACATCTAGCTACTCCCCCTGAGTAGCAGCCACGGAAACATCAATCTAGATCAGAATATAGCAATGTAGCTCACGGATTGATGCAAGTAAATGCATCTCTTAGTTCTTATCAGGTGGGTTAATTACCCCTAGCATTCCTCTAAGATACTCAAAATTATCCTTCGGCAACGGTTTAGTAAAGATGTCTACAATCTGTTCTTTGGTAGACACATACTCCGATCTGACTTCTTTCTCATTCACTTTCTCCCTCAAGAAGTGAAACTTGATTGATATATGTTTAGTCTTAGAGTGAAGCACCAGATTCTTTGAAATATTTATTGCACTTGAATTGTCGTAGTATATGGCAATAGGCTCTTCATATATCACCTTGATATCTTTCAACATCTATTTCATCCATATCACTTGAGTATAATTGTTTACAGCAGCAATATATTTTGCTTCAATAGTAGATAGAGAAATGGAATTTTGCTTCTTGCTCAACCAGGACACCATCTTTTTTCCTAGAAAGAAAGTGCCACCACTAGTACTTTTTTTGTCATCCACATCATCGGCCCAATCCACATCAGTATATGCACTCAAAGTGAGATCATCATCCTTTGGATACCAAAGTCCAAAGTCAATTTTTCCTTTCAGATATCTGAAGATTCTCTTAACAGCAGTCACATGTGATTCTTTTGGATCAACCTAAAATCTAGCAACCATACATATAGCATTCATAATATATTCTCTAGTCTGGGTTAAATAAAGCAATCCACCAATCATTGACTATATCTAGTTTGATTCGCCTTAGGAGAATCATCATTTTGTGTTAGCTTACATTTGGTCACCATGGGAGTACCAACAGGCTTTGAATCTTCCATCCCAAATTTCTTCAGTAGCTCTCTCACATATTTGGACTGAGATATGAAAATCCCCTTGTCTAACTGAGTCACTTGTAATCCTAGAAAGAACATCTCTCCAATCATACTCATCTCAAATTCATCCTTCATATCATTGGCAAACTTCATACATAGATTGTCATCTCCTCCAAAAATGATGTCATCAACAAAGACTTCTATAATTAACTCTTTATCATGATCCAATTTGAAATATAAGTTGCTATCAGCAGTACCTTTAGTGAATCCAAGCTTCAGTAAGTATTTGTCCAATCTAGCATACCAAAGTTCGGGGCTTGCTTAAGTCCATATAGAGCTTCAAAGTGAAAACCATATCTTCCTTGTCGGGCTTAGTCAAATCCATCTGGTTGTTCAATGTATACTTCTTCTTCTAGTTCTCCATTTAGAAATGTTGACTTCACATCCATCTGATAGACTTTATAGTACTTGTATGCAACATAAGCAAGAAATAATCTAATAGCTTCAATTCTAGAAACAGGGGCAAAAGTTTCTTCAAAATCAACACCTTCCATCTGAGAATACCCTTTACATACCATTCTTGCTTTATTTCGGACCACTTCACCTTGTTCATTCAGCTTGTTCTGAAACACCCATTTATTACCAAACCCATTTTTTTCTTTAGGTGTGGGAACCAGTATCCACATGTCATTATTTTCAATTTGTGTCAGCTCTTCCTTCATAGCTTCCATCCAGTGTTCGTCTTGGCAGGCTTCAGTGACATTTTTAGGTTCAATCTTGGAAATCAAGTAGTATTCTTCTGCAATCTTTCTTCTAGTTTGCACTCCTTTATTCTTATCTCCTATAATTTGGCTAAATTCAGAATGATTTAGCTTTACATACCTTGGAGTTTTGGAATTTTCTTGAACTTCTAATTCTTCTGATCTTCCTTCTACACTTGCACTTGTCTCTGCTTCCTGACTACCTTGATTCACTAGAACAACTAGAACATATGGAACATATGGCACAATTTGAAGTTGATTTTGTGTATAAGCATTCTTCCCTTTGTTTGTGTTGTCCTCATCTGAATCATATTCACAATATTTGGATGATTTGACAAAATCCTCATCAACTCTGGCATTTGCATTCTCAACCATCTTTCTCAATCTTTTGTTATAGCATTGGTAGGCCTTGCTCTTAGTAGAGTAACCTAAAAAGATTCCTTCATTGCTTCTTGCATCAAACTTGCCTATATCATCATCTCTCTCGATATAACATTTGCTTCCAAAGATCTTGAAATACTTAATTGTAGGCTTGTAACCAAACCATAGCTCAAAAGGGGTCTTACGAGAATTTCCATTAACATTTACCCGATTTAAAGTGTACACAGCAGTGCTTACAGCTCACTCCAATAGCTCTGGGGAACATTTCCTTCTATCATCATTGTTCTAGCAGCATCCAAAATCATTGTATTTTTTCTTTCTGCGACTCCATTATGTTGAGGGGTTCGGGGAGCAGATAATTGTCTTTTGATTCCATGTTCTTCACAAAAAGAGTTGAACTCCCTGGAGGTGAACTCACCACCTTTGTCAGATCTCAAACACTTGATTTTTAGACCTTTTTCATTTTTTTCCATAGCCTTGAAAATTTTCAACTTTTCCAATGTTTCACATTTTTCTCTTAGGAAGGAAACCCATATCATTCTAGAGTAATCATCAATGATCAACATAAAGTACCTTTCTCCATGAATACTTCTGACTCTGGAGGGACCACAGAGGTCAGTATGTAGCAGCTCCAGCAAATCATTTGAATGAAACTGTTTGCTCTGGAAGGAGACTCTAGTATGTTTACCCATCTGACATTCCTTACAAATTGTGTTAGCAGGCTTCACTAACTTAGGTAGATCTCTTACTGCTTGAGTGGAACTTACTTTGACAATGTTATCAAAATTTACATGACATAGCCTCCTATGCCACAACCAGCTTTCATCTATTTGAGCAATTAGACAACTCCCACTAGCAATATTCAGGTGAAAAATATTACCTTTTATTTGTTTACCTGTAGCAATCATATTGCCAAAACTTCCATGTATCTTGCATCTTCCACCTTTGAATTGTAGATCATAACCTTTTCCCACCATCTGTCCAACACTTAAAAGATTGTGCTTCAAGCCTTCAACATAAAGAACATCATCAGTGTTATCCTTACCACTAAGATAAATACAACCTCTGCCACGAATCACACCAGCATTGTTGTCTCCAAATCTTACAATACCACCATTACTTCTCTAAACTTACAAATTTGTTTTTATCACCAGTCATATGATGTGAGCATCCACTATCAATAACCCACTCATCCTTTTCTTTAGCTCGAGCTACAAGATCTTTCTCATCTTTAGTAGATTCAGTAGCCACGGGACTATTTTCAATGGTAGCAATGAAAACCCATTCATCTTCATTTCCATTATCCTTATCAAACTCATCATCAATCACTCCTTCAGCAAAGTAACATTTCTTTTAGAATCTAGACTTGTTAGGCTTAGTTCTAGGAACTCTTTCAGGACATCTTGATGCAAAATGACCTATTTTATTGCATGAAAAACATTTAATAGGTAATACTCCTTCATACTTACCTTTTCCTCTGCCTTCTTTCTTTACAATCAGTGATTCCAATTCTTCTACCTCTCTTTCTTTATCTTCAAGTTGTTTGAGTTCTTCATCATACTTGGATATCTTTCTGGAACATTCTCCCAAACCATATCTTTGCTTATTACTTCCAGATACAGTAGCCTTGAATGTTGATTCAGTCTTCGGAATAGATTCACCAAATTTACTTAATTCAAAAGCAGCAAGCTTACCAACCAACGTTTCTCTTGACATCTTTGTTATCGATCTGAGCTCTTCAATGGCGTGAGCCTTCACTTTGTAGGAGGGAGGCAAGGATCTAAGTATCTTAGCAACAATTTCATCCTCATCTAGAGAACAACTGGCACATGTAATACCCATCACTATTTCATTTACTCTTTGCATAAAAGAAGTGATATTTTCATCTTCACCCATCTTCAAATTCTTATACTTTCCTTTTAAACTCTGTAGCTTAGCCATCTTCACTTGTGCATCTCCTTCATACAAAGTTTCCAGCTTTGTCCAAATCTCATGAGTTGTCTGCAGTCCTACCACATTAGCCATCTTTGAATCTGTTAGAGCACTCACCAAAGCTTCAATAGCCCTCATATTATTTTCAGCATCTTTGATCTCATCAACAGTGGAGGGACCATTATGAGGAATAACATATGGATCTTTTGTAATCTTCCAGTAGGCTTCACCAATACACCTTAGGTGACATTGCATCCTGACTTTCCACAGTGAGTAGTTAGTTCCATCAAATCTTGGATTGTCCTTCTTGAATGTTTCCATCTCGGATCACCTCAAGATTTTAGACTTCTTCAGAGGAACTTGCTCTGATACCAATTGCTGGCAAAACAAGGACAGAAAAATGAGAGGGGGGGGTGAATCAATTGTCATAGAATAATAAAATTTTCAAACTTTACTTAACTTAATCTCAGATCTGATGTATAAGCAATTAACCATAAACAATTAACACATCAGAGAGATAGAGAACACCAAGATTTTTTACGTGGAAACCTTGTTAGGGTAAAAACCACGGTGGATGTTAGCCCACGAAATTATACCCTATTAAAAGTATAATGAAATCAATAAAGGGGAATGCACATGCATTCAAGCATGCTGCCTAGAGCTCACTGCTCAATTATAGAAGGGGCTCATTGCCCAACAATACAAAATAGGATTAAAATCCAAAGGGTATGAACTAAAAAAATAGCTTTTGCACAAGCCTGATTAGAGTTCCAATTAAGCACAGAAAACTCCTTCACAAACTACTTCACACTTCGCTCAATCTTCTTCACACTCTGCTCTGCAATCGAATGATATTCGTACATACACACATAAGAGCACACGAAGAACCTTCTCCACACACTACACTAATGAAACAATCAATCTTATATATCCACTACATGAGATTTCATCAACAACTTAGTCGATAGGGAAAATAAAACATATTTACAATGTTGACCCATATTTACAATTAAATTTTCAATGTGAATCCACCAAGGTCAGCCACAACATAGTGGAGACCCGAATTGATGTCTCCAACACAAAAAGACTTCAATTAATTCCTCCTCGAAGATCCACAACACACTACCACTAACATGTCGGCCAGGAACAAGAAAAAACGGACATACGCAAGAAAAATTTCCAACCACGAGCACACTGATCAATGTGGACGTACCACAAAGATAGAGAACGATCTAGAAACATCCAAGAGCACCAAGAAACATCCGCAGCAACTAAGATTTCCAGAATCACACAAACTTCACTTAGGAACACTGACAAAGACCACAAAAACACTGTCAAACCACAACATGATCAAATCTATACACGGACCTCTGAAACTTTCAGTAGATGATCTAGATACACTGAGCAGAAAAACCTTTAATCCACAGTAGTTGAACTTCAACATAAAGAACAAGATGCCTTCATGACTTGCACAGTTCCACTAGGAGCCTGGAACACTTTCTTTTACAATTTTCTCAATATCCTCGACATATACAGCCTCTAATACACCAAATGCTAATAGTGTTGACATCAATGACAACCACATATCAGCAACACATCCACATCATCCAACAGGTTTACCCCAACGGAATCTCCTCACTCAACAATATGGAAGTAATTACCCAAATTTGAAATTTATATTCACTCTTTAAATGGATAGGCTGGAAACAAATTTTTTGAAGTTTCTCCCTGGCAGAGTTGCCAAACTGTTGGATCTCAAAATTGTAGCTTGTTAATCCTAAGGGTTTTCTAGGTCCTATGATCAGATTCAACAAGGTTTTGGCCAACGTACGGAGTGAACTATGAGGTTGACAACTCCCTGCACTTCAGGCTTTGCTAGACCTAGGTGGGTAGACCTTTATAATGAAGCAGATTTAAGAGCTATGTTATTCTTAACTAAGGCAATCTATTCCCAATGGCAATGGGAAGTGAAATAGATACAATAGTTAATTTGGTATAAATTGTATAAGCAATATCAAGGTAAATAAATATGTTTGGTTAAATGATAAAGTTTCTTGGAAATGAAATGCTTTCTAAAGTTGGACTAAAGTGGGATGTATGAATTGAGTAAAGAGGTGGGTAAGACTAGTGCATTGTTGGGTATATGGAGTCAATGGAGTATTATGATGGATGACTAATATCGGCTACAATTTTGGTTGTTTGGCACTTGTGAATGTTTATAACTTGTATAAACGTATAAATAGGTAACTGGAAAACTCTTCTTATGAATCCCAATGATATCTTTCCAAGTTACTGTGATTACTTAAAAGAATTTAATCCTTCCTTAAAGGAGCCAAATAAATCACACAAGAATAGCAAATGTGTTTTGAAAAATTAAGTATATCCTTGATATATTAATTTGAATAACAGGAAAAGACCATTATGGAGACAATATGACAGCTTTATCAACTACAGAGCTCTTCTTATTAATCACAATGTTACTTCGAAGTTACTATAATCAATTTAAAGGGGTTTAATTCTTTAAAAGAAACCAATCAACTGATCACACAAGAGAAAAAAAATGTGTCTAGATGAAACTGAGATATCAACGTGGATATGCAGATTCAAAGAACAAAGAAATAACACTATGGAGACAGCTCAATAGTTGCTTAGTTTCAACAGACAACAGACACCAATATTGAGTCACATAAATATATTGATTCTCCAAAATTTTATGCATACATCATAGTCTTCCATAGTATAATTTATGTGGTAAAAATTATGAAAGTTTTTGAAAATGGATGGAATGGACTGGATGAAACCTACTCCTAATGGTGATGATTATAATCTAATGATGATATCATGATAAAATTTTCATCTCACATATATACATTGCATTTTATGGTTATGTCCTTTTATTTGTTTTGGTGCAACTCTTCAATTATCTTCGACGAATAAAATACTTAAATTAATTTCCTTCTGGCAAATTAAATATTTTAACTTTAATCTTTGCATCTTTTAGGGTTGTGACTTTTCATTTGTTCCCGTGTAGCCTCCTGTTTGATTTTCTTCGGAAAATTAAAATATTTTAATCTTCACTATAATCCCCCCTTTTGTTGGTAACTTTATCCAAAAATTCCTTTCGGGTAAAATAATTATCCACCTCGGTAAAAAAAATGTTTCACTTGAAATAACCATCTACCTAGTTACTTCATCTAGAAAATTATTTTGCTCCCCATGGTAAATACTTTCCAATTGC
>VDFB02346021.1:0-16510 GCA_007258455.2 Sequoia sempervirens | reverse complement strand
CCAAGTAGAAAGCATATGAAAGAAGGCATGGGTAATCTTTCCTTAGTTGTTGTAAGTAAAGTCATCTCTCAATTCAAGGATGAAGATATATTTAGAACCTTGGGAGGTAAAAAGGCACGAAGAAGATGGAGTTGATGCCAAATTAGCAAAAGGATAAGAGAATGAATAAAATAATTTCTTTAAGTCCACCATCTATCTTCTTTAGACAATTCTTTTAAAGAACCAGTTATACAAACTTCTTGATTTTTAAGCTTCAAGAAAGAGGAAATTAAAAAAAATAGTTAAGAGGCCCAAAGAAGAGGGCTTTAAAAACTCATCGAAGGCTCATTTATGGGGATGTTTTTCCAGCTATTCAAGAATAAGGGAAGTAGATGGGAAATTTTGTTTTCACATAGTTTTTGTTATGTAGTAATTGAGTCTTTGAACTTATATTTTGTATTGGAGAAATAAGGAAATGTGACTGAATCTTTGAATTTAATAATATTTTCTTGATTACAAATGTCTTTGTACCTTTGTGGTCACTCTTCCATATGATATTTTTTTGTGTTAGATTGTGTTAATGTTTTATTTTCTGAATTTGTGAATTCAATATTAAATCATCTCTAGGAATGATCTACTGTTCACCTTTTCTTATTTTCCAATTGGGGTTGTGGGGTATGTGAATTGTGAGTCATTTAACCTGCACCCTCTTCATTTTAGTTTTAAACTCACATCTATTTTGTGGTTAAATGGATGGATGTTAGTGAACCTTTCCTACTTTCTGGTTAACATAATACCCAGTATTTTCCATTCATTGCATATATTAAGATGGATATGTACCTCTAAAATTGAGAGGAAAGTTATCAATCCAATGGAAACTTCCCCAACTATTAGTGTTGTTTTTTCTTCCTTCTGAGCAATTTGAGTCACCTTTTCTATTTATTTTTGAAGGAAAGATCTGTTAACTAATAGGATTGCTCTCATCCTACAAAATATTATTAGCACATGTACAAATTCACACTAATGACTTCCATAATCATCAAATTCCACATTTCCTATTCAAGAAAATAATCAATCCAAAGATACCCAAAATCAGAGAGCATTGACATGCATAGAGCAGATATATGATATGATGCTGGGAGTCAAATGTAACTAATTTATACCAAGGCACAAGATAATTCATCTTTTGAACTCAACTTGCAAGGGAAGTCTAACCTGAGACTAAAGAGGCGAAGTGAAAATACAAGACCTAGAATGCATGTATATATAAACCGGTTTTCTCACACAATTGTGCAATACTAGGATGATTATAGTGACTGAAAATTCCATTTTCCGAGATAGCCTTAGGATATTGGGAAAGTGACCAAATTAATCTCAAAAACCTTAGTTTTGATTACAATGAATCAAACCGGGAACTTAGATTCCTTCAAGCAGAACAAAACTAGAAACTGTCAGACATGAATGCCAAAAAAGGGGGTCGCTACTTTCAATGGGGCATGTGTGCAAAAATTGCACAAAAAATGGTGACTCAATTGGAGAAATTCTCTAGAGCATTTCAATGGAAAATTAGTATCAAGAACCCTGAATCTCTGGTTTCAATCCTTACATCAGGTCAAACAATAAACTAAAGGCTCAAAACCACTGAATGAGCTAGCCCTTCCTGTGTTGGAAATCTAAGTGTGTGTAGATGTATTAATTTACCCCCGTAAGCTACTGCAAAAACCAAGTCTAGTCAAGTTAAGCTACATGAAATATTCTAACTCCAAAAGTAACCTAGATAGAGCCTCACTTCCTGTTAGGCATCCATAGCCTCAATAAGGTTATTGTTGTGATTCTCCCAAACATAACTCTACTACTAGCTAGAAATCCATAGCCCCAGTAGAGTTATTCGTATCCTCCTAATAAGTTGATTTTTTTTTTTTTTTCAATATTTTTTTTCTTTTTTTCTTCTTCTCTAATTTTCTCTTTTCATTCTTTTCTTTTTTAACATGTAAGTAATGAAGCTCACACCTAGGGCTGAGAATCAAAGTGGCGTTGAAGTAGAAATATAGGATTTTTCACTTAACAAGGCCTAACAAGGAACTCACAAAAACCTCAAGATTCTTAAGATATGTGAAAGATATAAGATTTGAGCACATTTAGGAACCAATGACTTATCCACTTTAAATATTTAGCACATGTGACATTGAATAGAGGATTTCCACCATTCCATCTATAAAAATGATTAGAGTTTGTAAAAGGAAATACTTAAATCAGTCCCAAATAAATAAAATAGTTGTCATGCATTAAGAAACTCCCAACAAAAAGCAAAGGGACCCTCAATCGGAGAAGCAAAGCAACAACCAAACCAAAGAAAACCTAAACTAAAGAAAACCTACACTAGCCAAAACTAGGAAACAAAAGCAAACCAAAGCAACGAAAACAAAAAAAGACTAAAGAAAACCTATAGCAAAAGAAAAACAGAGAAATTTGCATTCATTCAAAATAGATTATGTACAAGGAGACTCCAAATGAATCAAGATCAGACAAGGAAAACTGATACCTCCACCCATACGCTTCATCAATGCATGGAAAAGAAATAAGGAGACAGTTACAGTCCTCAAAAATGCAAACTCATCTTTATATTTAGTAAAATAGACCTCAACATTGCAACATTCAGATTCACTGTCATAATCATGAATAATTAGTAACTAGGGTAATTTATCAAAACCATGATCAATCCATATGTAAGTCTTCTTTCCTAAACCTCCATAATCAAATTGATAGACTTCAGATTTTTTTACAAAGGAAAGAAACAACCTGGTTTTCTATTTCTATAGAAAAAATGTTGTGTTTATCATCCTCCAATCATGAAGAGTTGAAATCCATGTCCTTAGGAGGTCTCCACTAGTGGTGTAACATCCTTCTTGCACTTGAAACATGTAAAGCACAAGTAGAGTTATCAATACGTAATCCAAGATGCAAGTGAAATTGAGAAAATTCAGAATTAATCTCATGGAAATTTTCACCTGTTTGTGTATCTTCAAGAGGAATCAATGATGAAATTGTAGGAACATCCTTGTATGCATCAAATTGTTCATGTGAATGCTCATTAAGAACCACTAATTTTTTATCTTCAAACACATTCTCACTTGCAACTGTATGATCATGTCCATCAATGGCGACTGTAACATAATTTTGCTCAATTTCTTCTATAATTCCCTGCATATCAACATAATTTAGACAAGTCTTATCAAGGTCAAGGTATACAATATGTGAATCATCATTAGCAAGTGCATCAGAATATAAAGGGAAAGCTTAATTTGTTAAGCAAGAAAACTCCCTATCTTTCATTATTAGTGCAAACTTAGATTCTTGTTCACAACCATCATCAACATCAGTTTCTTTATCAACTCCTTCAGTTTGCTCTATGAGACATTCATCAACAATTTGTTGAAGTTCATTTATTAAAGACTCAATCTCCTCTAGAGTTTCCTTGGCATTTTCTGCTATGCATTCCTCAAATTCTGCAACTTGTTGAAATTCTTTGATTGAAGATCCATTTGATGTAGCTTTTTGTGCATCTCTTGTAAAGTTTGATAATTGTATTTGTTCTTCCAATTCCTTAATGGCTTTATGAGATTAGAAACATGTAAATTCTGAATGTTCCTCCTCATGTATCTTGCACCAGGATGGTAAAAAAAAATCTTCTAGGCTGATTTTGTATCCCAAACTTGACCAATCCTTCATAAATTTGGCAACAAACTCATCATATCTAGCCTGCGTTGGATCTTCATCATGAATAGAAGGATTCTGGCTAATCTCTCCTTTCTCTTGTGGTCCATTCTCAACTATATTTTCTATTTTAAATTGTTGGACATCCTCTATAGGACCAACATCCTTGATCTTTATAGGTAGCTCTTTTATTAAATGTTCATCAGTTACCTCTATTTCCTTGTATATTTCAAATTCTTCCTTTTAGCATGCAACTTCATTTATGGATGGTTCAACACCTGTTGCACATTCTCTAGATGCAAAATTTGTCAGCTTCTATGCCATACATTCCTTGATTCACTATTCTTCCCACTCCAGATGTCTCCCAACTTTAATGATAATGTCCACACATGAATGAAAACTGAATTCTGAATGGGACATATTATGAACTCTACACCATTTAGATAGGAGGAAATCTTGCAAACACCTACTACCACTAAGCTGATCTTTAACTAACTCTGTGAATGCCTCAACTGCAACATCAACAAAATCTAAATCTGCAGAGACTAGTGGTTCAGGCACATTTCACATGAAAATATCCCTTTGCAAAACCATCTCAATTCTACCCAAAAAGGTCACACATTCCAACTCATTGTGCCCATAGGTATTATGAACTATGCACTTGTCTAATAATGCATATTCATGCAAACCCTTACTTTTCCAGAGATATAATCTCTTATTCAAAGACTCATGAAGTTGAGGAATATCAATCTGAAGACTGTTTCCATCATGAAAAAAATAAGACTGCTTTTACATTTTGACTCAAAATTTGTACTTTCAAATTTAGAGATCTATCATATATTAGATTTTTAACATGAAGGATCATTCAACTTCCAACGATGTTTCTTTATGCTCATTCCCTCCTTCTAGCGCCATTCTCTTGATGGTGTTTTTAGCATTACAACAACTTAGATAGAATACAAGTATCCTATCTCTATTGAAAGGTAAATTTCTATCAACAAGCCTCAAGAAATAACCCGAAGGTTTCTAATGTCAGGTCTTAACAATGCATAAACAACTTAGTGATAAATGTGATTTGTTGGTAATCAGAAGGGGCCTTACACATTAACAATGTTGGAAGCTTGAAACTCATCAAATATAGGAATATGGTGATGCTGATTCAATCCTAAACTAACCTAGATTTCAAAGAAAGATCAAAAGGGGTAAGGATTCAAGAGAGATTGTATTCTAACTCCTAAGATCAATCACAACAATGATGAATGCTTCAAATGGACAGATTCTCAATAAATGAATTCTTGCTTAACCAAGATGAATCCACAGTATCACAAAAATGGTGCAATCTTATTAGGAAATTGAAAGATTTTAAGACCATGAAAACCCATGCATATACCAAATCACTGGCGCAACATGAACAAGCATCCACAATTAAAATTAGCACAATATATGGCTCAAAATAACTTTACAAAGTAACTTACAATCAGCAAGCCACAAAAAGTATGAGCAGGAGATCAATAAAACATCATTCATATTTGACTATTATCATGAAAGAATTGAAAACTAACATCTAACATTGAGAATCAAGAACAAGAAACCATAAAATTGTTAAAGATCAACACAAATTTCACCAAACAATTACCCAATTGCATTAACTTCTCTAGTAATTACATAACAATTTCTAGCTCTCTTTTCTCCTACAACTATTGACTTACAAAATCTAACTCATGCTCCTAACTCAGCTTCTAACCCCTTACAAATGAGAAGGCACAACCTTCATAGATATTACACTTCAGATTCAATGGCTTGGATTGAATCAATCCAAGGGCTCAGATCACACCTCTAGAAACACCAGGAGGTTACAACAAGTTTAGCTAATTTGATAAATCATCATCTAATGAGATATATTCAGTTACAATTTGGAAGGGTGAGAAAACATCTTGCCACCTTGGAATTGATAAAATTTCCCATTGGTTGAAAGAAACAGCTTCATGTGTCTCCATAAACTTCCCCAATTGGCATAACTTGTGACACAAATTCTTAGGCAAGGTGCATATTAAATATTTGAATTGGATTCAAATTCAAATTTTAAATATTCTTGGAAACTTGTATTTGGAATATTTCCATATGCAAGCAGTTTGAAAATCCCCTCTCCCAGGCATGTTTCCATATGTAGGTCTTCTAGAATATCTACTGCATATACCCCTTTGAATAATTCACTACACTGGGTCCTCCTTGATAAATGTGACAGGTAGTTTCCAAGGTTTTGATCTTGCATCTCCAACACCCCTGTAGTGTATTCTAGATTGTACAGATTCCATTGGTCCTACAAACATAAAGAACAACAGACTAAAAATTTATATTAAATTTAAATCAAGCATTGATATAAAGATATCTCTTCTATTCCATATCATTATTCTTTAAAACTGTTCTCTATAACCTACAAGACCAAATTATGCAATTATCATTAAATCCTGAACCATGTGACCATCCTACCAACCTATATAACTATTCTTCCCTAATTCATACTCTTAACTAGGAAACTGCCCTATTGGAACTGCACTCTCTTTCATTTCTTCCTATCACATGTTATGCTCTTATATTCTGTAAACTTGGTAATCGCCTTGATGTGTTCTCTGTTAAATCTTCATACCAGTAGACACTGCTTGACTCCTTTCATAATGACATACATTTGAGAGTGCGTAGATCATTTACCATTACTCCGCAGTAGGTGCCTTCAATGTTTTTGAAACTAAGATGAAGATCCCACGAGCACCAACATAGTAAGGTCTATAATATGTGAACATATTTCCCCAATATTCTCTTCTGGCTATCTAACGACTCAAATCTACCTCCTTAGTCAGGTCACTTCATCTATCATTCACAAAAGTCTAATGTACATATACTTTCTCATATCAATATGATAAAAGGTCGCTCAAGTGGGATCATATTCCATTATAGTACTACCAAACTATGCTATGTGAATATTTGAACACCTCCTGGACTGACCACTCACTGCCTCTCGGAGAAATATAAGTGCAGCAATCCATATTATTGTACATACACCATGTACACTCACATATACTCATAACACCATGCCCTAGGTAGGGTGGCAAGAACTTGGTAGAGTGAGACACAACTATGCAATCTTATCGATTCGCGCCCATGTGCATACCTAAGAGATGAATACTCAATGAAAATTCAAGACCCCTTAGATTCACAATACTACGTTAACTTGTACTTCTTGTGAATCCTGCCTTTTCAGCCACCTTATATCAAGAACTATTATTTAAAATTGAATGACATTATTGATGTTTCAATATCGAATTCCCCTCAAAACTCTTTACTATGTTCATCCATTACCCGATATTTCATAATATTCCTTGTAATTCCGAATCAAATGCTTAATTAGACTGATGATAATACAGCCCATACCTAGACATTCTTACTACAGGCATTCAGTTACATCGATCTTCAACATCATGACTTCACATATTTACTCATAGTTTTATTCTCCTCAAATTTCATTACAAATTCTAAACTCTCGGGATCTCCATTCTTCATGGACTTTATTATGTGTTAATGCTAATATGGACAAGAATGTGATTATTGAATCCTCCTACCATTGATCCTTCTATCTTGGATTCTAAACGTTGTTTAGCAAAGCACACAAATACTTCAATTTAAAACCCGTGATCTTTGATCTCTCTAAGCACCTATATTATTGAATCCTCCTACCATTGGATTCTTCTCTATCTTGACCAGACGCTGTTTAGCAAAGCACATAAATACTCATGATTAAAAACCCATGATCTTTTGATCTCTAAGAACCTACATGTAAGAAGTAGGAGTAGAAATAAAACAGAGTAGCAAATAAAGATCATACACAACAGTAAAATAAACACATTCAAATGCAATTAAGAGCTACTCAGAAAAACACAATTGAAACACAACACAAAATAGACAGCAATCATATTTATATATATTCATTAATATGGAGAGCTTCGATGCCCTATTCTTCTTTACACCATATTCTGCAAAGCTGCATTGCTCTCTTTCCTATTTCTTGCATTAAGCAAAATGACCACAAAAAAGGAAGTAAAACCAAAAACTACGGTGGACAGCTAAGGAGAATAAAATATTAATATCTTTTACTACCCACAAAGTGTGTGAGTAAATATGCAGTTAATGCGCATTAATCCAAATCTCTCAAATATTCTCCAAAAAGCATTCCTATTAAATTTCCTTAAAAGCAGGTACGCATCCTTAGCTGGAGGGAATTAGCATAATTAAATAGTTGAGATTACATATCTCTAACACTCCCCCTTAATCTCAACTAGCTAACAAATTGCACAAAAAACTTCTGGAGCATCTTCCTTCAAGTTCTGAAGCATCTTCTTTTTGTTCCTGAATTATGTTCAAAAAGTTCAGGAGCATCTGACTTCAAGTTCTGAAGCATCTACATTTCAAGTTCTGGAGCATCTGCACTAGCACATAAATTTTTGGAGCATTTATCTTCAACACAAACACCCAAACAACTTCTCAAGTATTCAAATGCATCTCTTGCCAATGGTTTAGTGAAAATATCAGCAAATTGATCTTCTGATCTACAAAACTCCAAACATATTTCTTTGTTATTCACTAACTCTCTTATAAAATGGAATCTAGTGTCTATGTGCTTGCTTCTTTTATGAAAAATATGATTTTTAGACAATGCAATGGTTGAGTTATTATCACAGTAAATCTTTGTTGCTTCATCTTGTTTATGCATCAACTCAGCTAACATTCTTCTCATCCATACGGCTTGACATGATGTTGCTGTGGCTGCAACATACTCTGCTTCTGCTGAAGAAAGTGTAACAATAGGCTATTTCTTTGAAGCCCAAGATACAACACCTGATCCAAAATTAAAGGAATAACCAAAAGTAATTTTTCTATCATCTATGCTACCAGCACAATCACTGTTTGTGTATCCAATGAGTTTGAAATCATCTACAGCTGAATATAAAATTTCATAGTTCTTTGTTCCACATATGTACCTCAATATCATTTTTCCAGCTTGCCAATGAGAGTCTTTTGGAGACTCCATGAACCTTGAGATAAGACTTACACCATACATGATGTCAGGTCTCGTGGCAGTCAAGTACATGAGACTACCAACCATCCTTTTAAACAGTTTAGGATCAACTAATGAACCATCATCTTCTTTGCTTAACTTCAGTCCTATTACAACTGGTGTAGGAGCTGATTTGCAATTCAGCATATTAAATCTTTTCAACACATCACTTGCATATTTTGACTAAGAAATAAAATACCATCTGTTGATTGCTTAACTTCTATTCCCAAAAAATATTTCATAAGACCCAGATCAGTCATCTCAAACTCTTTCATCATAGCTTCCTTAAAGAGATTTATAGAAAGGTCTCCCATAAAGATCAAATCATCTAGATAAAGAAAAAATATCAAAATTTTACCTTCTTCATCCATCTTGATATATAAAGTAGGCTCACTGTTGCACCTACTAAAACCATTCTTAATTAAATAAGAATCAATTCGACTGTACCATGCTCTAGGAGCTTGCTTGAGTCCATAGAGCACCTTTTTCAGCTTATATACTTTTCCTTCATGACCTACAATTTCATATCCTTCTGACTTCTCAACATAAAATTCCTCTTCAATAAAACCATTTAAAAATGCAGATTTTACATCCATTTGAAAAATGGGCCACTTCTTTTGAGTTGCAATGGCCAAAACACTTCTTACCGTATCCAAGCGAGCTACCGATGCAAATGTTTCAGTGTAGTCAATACCAGGCTACTGAGTAAAACCTCTAGCAACCAACCTTGCCTTATGCTTCAGCACATTTCCATCCATGCCATACTTTGTTTTATAAATCCACTTTACACTTATTACATCCTTTCCTTGCGGGTGATCCACCAACTCCCAAGTATTGTTCTTTTCAATAGCTTCAATCTCTTCATCCATAGCTTCAACAAATGCTTCATCCTTAATTGCTTCATCAAAGAACATTGGATCAACAACTTCTGAAAATAAAGCAAAAATAGAAAATAAAAAAAATTTGATGTGTCAACACTAAAATCAACTTCATATATATCTCTTAAACTCCTTGTTTTTCACTGCAATAAGCTTGCCAATGTAGGATCCAATGAGTTGCTTCTATCAACTGAGTTTGATGGACTTCCAGATGGTGTTATGGCTGGTGTTCTTTGTGGAGTTTGTTGTGTAGGTGTAAAATTATGATTTCTTAAAAGTCTTGCTGTAGAATGAGGTGTAGCTTGTGCTACAACTTGTGTTGCATGTTTGGGAGTGGAAGGAGGTATTGCTTGAGGAATACCTTGTTGTTCTATCACTTCATCAGTCATATCATCATGTGGATTAGCTACTGCTACACTTATTATTTTTTCTACACTTCCATCCCATGCTTCGTTCTCCACAAATTGCACATCCCTGTTGATTATAACTTTTCTTGTAATTGGATTAAACAACTTGTAAGCTTTTGTATCTTTCTGAATACCCAACAAAAATACATTTCTCACCTCTGTTATCCAATTTTCTTCTCAGCTCTTTAGGCACATGAGCATATGCAATGCATCCAAAAACTTTGAAGTGAGCAACATTGTGCTTTCTACCACTCCAAGCCCCTTGAGGAATCACATTCCTTACACTTGTAGTTGGACATCTATTTAAAATATAAACAGCAGTTGCTACTGCTTCAGCCTAGTATTCATTTGGAAAATGCTTTGATTTCAGCATACTTCTTGCCATATCCATGATAGTTCGATTTCTTCTTTCATCCACACCATTTTGTTGAGGTGTGTAACGGGCTGTAAATTGTTTGTGAATACCATGTTGTCTGCAATAATTCAGAAAATCATTAGAACTATACTCACCACCTCTATTAGTTCTTAACATTTTGATGTGGTAACCACTTTGCTTCTCTACAAGAGCCTTGAACTACTAAAAGACTCCAAATGCATCAGATTTATGCCTCAAAAAATAGACCCATGTCTTTCTTGTATAATCATCAATAAAAGTCAAAAAATATGTGCAACCTCCAATGGAAGGAGTTTGCATTGGTCCACATATATCGGAGTGAACAATCTCAAGTGGTTTACATGCTCTTTCTGATTTTCCAATAGGGAAGGTCTCTCTATGTTGTTTACCCAAGATGCACACTTCACATACCCTTTCTAGTTTTTGAATCAATGGCAGCCCCTTAACCATATTCTTTCTATGCAACAAATTCAGACCTCCAAAGTTTAAATGACCAAATCTCAAATGCCACAACCAAGATTCATTCTTTACCACTTACTAAAAAGTTGTTTGAACAGTTACATTACCATTTTGTTCATCTTTGGTTTCAATTTTTTCCTTTTCAGAGCAACCTTGCTCTATTCTGGAGCAGCCTTGTTCTTTTCTAGAGCAACCTTCCAGAGCAACTTTGCAACCTTAGTCTTTTCCGAAGCAACCTTGAGAGGCATCTTGAGAATTTTTAGCCTTTAATGTTGTTCCAACTTGTGTGTTTTCTGCCATATGATAAGCTTCAACTGTGTTTCTTTTGATGTTAGGTTTCAACCTTAATGGGAACATTCAATTTTTTGTCATTTGTACTTCTGCTATCAGCTGCATACTTGGATATTTATCAAGAATAACACATGCATTATTTTTCATGTAAATTATGTATCCTTTTTGCACTAATTGACCAATACTCATCAGATTATGTTTCAGAACAACAACATAAAAAAATCATGAATGACTTTTTTCTCCCCCTTTTTTGTTAAAATATCAACAGTGCCTTTTCCCATAACATTCACTTGATTATTGTTCCCAAGAGTAACATTTAAAGTGACTAATTTATCCAAGCTTGAAAATAATTCTAGATTTCCAAACATATGATTGCTACAGCCAGAATCTAAATACCAAATATCATTTGGGTTGTCTTGAACCATATCGCATTCGACTGGTGATTTTGTAGAAATTGCTTCAACAATCTTTGCACATGCAATAAACATAGTTTTTGTAGAATTTTCTAGGGGATTTTTATTTTTTCTTCCTTGATCATGTTGTTTCTTCCTGCACTCAAAGGAGTAGTGACCATAATTTTTGTAGTAATGGCATTGAACATGTGACTTATCTTGTCTTTGACCTCTTGGATGACTTTTAGAGTGTTCATATGTGTGTCCTCTTCCACCTTGGTTTGCAGGACTGCTGCTACGTCCTCTAAATGAATTTCTTCCTCTACCCCTAGGTGTGAACCTGCCTCTACCTCTTCGACAGCTTATTGAAGCCTGAGATGAGAAATAATTCTCAATAGAGGTGTGTGATTTGTTTAGCCTATATTCATGATTTATCAATGATGCATGTAATTCATCCATTGTCAGCTGGGTTAAATCCTTAGTTTCCTCTATGGAAATAACTAAAGGATCAAACCTAGTAGGCAAAACCCTTAAAATTTTCTCAACTATCCTTGTCTCTTCTGTTGTTTCCCCATGATATTTTATCTGACTTACTAGCCCAAAAACATGAGTAAAAAATAACTCCACAGATTCTGAATCTTTCATAGTTATATTTTCAAATTATCTTCTAAGTATTTGGAGTTTTGCAGCTTTAGCTTTGTCCTTACCTTGATAGGTTGTTTTCAGTGTGTCCCATGCCTCCTTTGCTTGTGTTTCTGTTGAAACTCTTGGAAATATGCTTTCATGCATTGCTTGATGAATGTAGAAAAGGGCTTTTCCATCCTTCTTTCTTTGCCTGTGTAAGAGCATTATAAGTTGCTTGGTCTCCTAGTTCTACATAACCATTCTCAACAATTTCCCAAACATCCTGAGACCTAAACAGGGATTTCATGGTCAATGACCAATATTCATAATTTTTTCCTATGAAAAGAGGGGTTTGCAGGCTAGACAAGGAAGCACCAAATGTTGAGGCTGTGGAAGCCATTGATGGTTGTTAAACAAGAAATTAGTAAACCCAAGAAAGATAGACTACGGATTTGAAACAATGGCTCTGATACCAGATGTGGGAAAAGGGGTAGAGGAGTAGATAAAAACATAGCAACAAAAAAAAAGCATACAACAGTAAAATAAACACATTCAAATGCAATTAAAATTTGTTGGGAACACACACAATTGACAAAGTAGAAAATAGATAGCAATTAGATTTATATATATTCATCAATATGGAGAGCTTTGATGCCCGCTCTTCTTACACCATGTTCTCGGGGACATGCAAGTCAGGTTGTTTCCTTTCCTCTTGCATTATGCAAAATGGACCCACAAAAAGGAATTAAACTAAAAACTATGTAGGACAAATTCATGGAATAATGAAATATTATTATTTTTACTACCATGTGTGAGAGTAAAATAGGAAGTTAATGTGCTTAATCCAAATCTCTCAAATATTATCCAAAAAGAATTCATTAAATTTCCTTAAAAGTAGGTAATGATTCAGCTTGGAGGGAAAATGCAAAATTAAATAGTTGAGATTAGATATTTTCTACTGTAACTTATGAGGAGAACATTACTAATTATTTTCCATCCAACATCTATTCCTTGAGATTCCATATCTTGTATTCTTTGAATTGCTCATATGTATTCCCCACATCATTTCTTTCTTTTATGTATTTGCAATACTAGGCTATTCATGAGTTCCCTCGACTTCATGAGCCTGATACTACAACAGCATTCCCTTATTTATGCATTTCAAATCCCTCAACATAATGATGAATTGAACACCTAGCTATTGTGTCGCTTTGAAAATACAAATCATTCTACAAATTTGAGTAATTTTGGGTTTCTATTGAGCATCTACATCAAGCACATTTGCATCAACATATATCTATATTTTAATCCGCATCATAAAATCGCATCGCACATGATGGTAATACGAACATACTTTCCATTCATACATTTTCCGAAAACATAATTATACATGGCGTCTTCATTCCATCCACTGGTAGTTACATTCAACGGCGACACCTTATATGCCAACTTTGTATATTTCTAATACTCACCTAAAAGCACCATCTTCTACAAATCTTTTCCTTAAATCATGACTTCACCATTATCAAGCAGTGACCATCATCTTCATAAAGTAAAATACCGTATTTCCCATGAAGAGGACAATGCCATACATTTTGGCTAGTCTCAAGGATTTTAACTCATCATGGATTCGAGCGCCTCATGGAATTCGCGAAGGAGTAGATTTCCCCAGAATCAGCTACATCGTAGTCTTGGAAATTTAACTCTCTTGGAAATTTAACTCTGTTGTTTACTCGAATGCTCCAGCAGTGATAATAATCTCAACTCATCAGACATTTATGGGCTATGCAAATTATTTTCGTAACATTTCACCTTAAACCACAACGGTTTACCACAACATCTCAAAGTAAAATATGTTTTTCTAAACTGCCATAACCATTTTATGTAATGTCAATTGCACATTTACCATGCCTAATGAAGACTTAAAGATTTACCACGATAGCTAGAATATTTATTCTCAAACATACTGCACCTCCACAAAAATGTGCTTGCTTTTGCTTGATCGCACCACCACTACCATAGAATCTAAACATGTAACAAGACAGGCTTAATCGTGTATTTCACCGAATCCAACAATTAAAGAAATCTTCGAAACTTCTTGTATAATCTAGCCAATGACAAAATCCCCGAGACTTCATTTATTTACATATTTTCATTCTTGTGGAATTCCAGGTTACATGGATTTTCCCGAGCATTTTTCCTTTCGCAAAATTCCCTATCACGCAGATTTCTCTGGAACTCATCACTTGTTGGGGATCCCATCAAACTTTTATCTTTTGGGGAAATCCCTCAGGTGCGGATTTTCCCAAGACCAGCCTTCCTTCACGAAAAATCTGCAAGTGTCAGATTTTCTCGAGCCATTTTCTACCTTCATGTATTTGATTACTTCATGTATTTTCTGCTTTGGTGGACTTTCCCAAAATTTGTAGCTTTGACCTATCATCATTCTTATTACCCTTTGCATTGACCCATCTTCAATGCATTTGGGAGTCTTCACTCTTATTGCAATCTCCCACAGTCATTGCAATCTTCATACATTAACTCGGTTCTCTCATAGCTAGAAAGATTCATTTCAACAAGTCTGTTAGTCATAGATCATCACATGGAAATCATGTACGAGAAACCATTCATCTTTCTCTTTGTGCTAAGTAGGTATATCGATTTTCATTGTGGCCTGCTTGCATTATGTCACATATCTTTATGATTCGTTCTTTTGCATATGACAATTATCCCTTAAATCTATTGCCCTCGGGTTCATAATAGAAATCATTTGCTTCCTTAATTTAAAAAATTCATGAATCGTCAACCCAAGCCGCCATGAGGACTAACTATAACTCAGATGGACAGTTCTCTCTCTTTGCTCCCCCTTGGAGAGCTATATTATGCAAAACATATAGATTACCAGTAACTGCCATCTTCTATAATTTGATTGTAGATCTCCTCGCTTACAAATTCCTCATAAAATCCGATGAGTAGCAACATTATTGCAAACTCGAACCCTGTTCTAACAACCATGATTGTGTTTTCGTGATTCTATTCATGCAATATCGTTTTTCACATTCATTTGTGATTTGTACTACAACATTATGTATGCGGTATTCAATGAAAACCCAATGACATGTTAGTTGATTTATCCACTTTAAACACTGATACCAATGAAGCATGCATTTTCCTTTGTCATCATGGTTACAACATATACCTCCCTGTCTTAGATGTGTTCTTCAATCTTCTTTTGCAAAAGCATAGAACTCGTCTTCAAAAATTGAAGGAGTCGTAAAAGGATTCACCATCGAGGACCTTGAGTGGTATCATGAACCATTTCCAATGCGTGGATCATTACATTTTTACTTCATTTGTGCATTGCTTTCGTGAAATTTCCTTCTCACAGAATTTCATTACTCACAGAATTCTTCCCCTCATGGAATTTCCAAAAATATCCATCATAAAGCTTCGGGGATTTAGGTTCTTTGTGGAATTCCTTGACACATGAATTTCTTGAAAAAGTGTACTTTCACTAAATTTGCATCCTCAGGGAATTTCCCAAGTGCCACATTTTCCTGACATCTATTCCTAAACAGTAGATTTTTGGCACCATGCACTTCTCTCTAACTCTTCTAAGTTTTTTCACCTAAAAGGAGAGAGGTAGAGCCAAAAATGCTAAGGGGTTCATTCAAATTATGTTATGTGTGTGATGTTATCTAAGCTAAATGAAGTGATCTAAATGCAATTAAGTGATTTATATGATTGAATATGAATGCAAAACTAAGATTTAAGCTATGCTAGAAAATACATTGTGATATGCAAACAATGAACTAAAAGATGAATGAAATGCAAAACAAAAAGAAAAGGGATGAAATAAAGTGCACTTGGGAAAAATTTGAGGAATTTGGAATCTATACAACGTTGCCTGAGATTACTAAAAATCAACAGTGGGACTCATTCCCCCAGGGTTGCGAATTAGTCCTGCTACTAGTGAAAAACTCTTGGGAACCAATTTCTAACTATCGAGATCTCAAATTTTGACAAAACATAGATTTTTAGTCTTAAGGTGGGACTCATTCACCACTGGTGGAAAATCAGTCCTCTCCCAACATTTTGAGAAATTGGGAGACAACTCTGCAACACTAGATCAAGAAATGTTTGCTTGTCGGGTTGTCGAAGTCAATTATGTGGGAAATGGACAAAAAACCTTATCCAAGCTTGAAATATGATTGATTTGTCTTGAAGCACCTAGGTGATTTGTTGACCAATCTTTGATCACC
>VDFB02346020.1:0-20757 GCA_007258455.2 Sequoia sempervirens | reverse complement strand
CACTACAATGCATCTAAATATTTGAAATATATAAATGAAATTACATTAACACTCTTCCATCTTAGCCAGGGATCTGCAAAAAACCAAGATGACAAAAGGTGGGCCTAATTTCAAATTACATGAAATGTGCAGCAAGTCAATCTAAAATCAAATTTCTTTCCACCAACAAAATATGATGTTGTGCACTACCACATGAACCTTAAGCAAGTCCTATCCTAACACCACATGCAATATTTGAATTCCACATGCTACTATTTGTTACTGCACATGCCTTGAATTCTAACTATTTGAAAAACAAACACATAATCTTCTCTCACCTCAATCTTTTTGCATGTTGAACATATCCTCTAGAAACTCTAGAGCATGATAAAACAAATGTCGACATACTCTCCTCTAAAATCATAGAGCAAAACTACATTTTTGAAATAAATACAAACCATAATTATATTTCCAAAGAAATCTCTTTGCCTAGAAAATATCCTTGAACAAAAACATATTGATATAGACTTCTAGACCACCATTGACATAGAGAATAGATGCAAGCATAATTTTGCAAGTATACAACAGTCATACTCCTTAGCAACTAATATTATATATTTCTTGATTTTGCATCCTGACAGTAAAATTACCAACATTAATCAAACTAAACTTCTAACATACAATATGCATCAACAAATCTTCCACAACTCAAAATGACGAGTCAAGGGGAATATAATGATAATTTAACTTAGCCTTAAACACAAAAATCCTTTGATATCAAACTTATGACTACATCCTCTAACATCAATGACATTACTGACAATCTTTGACATCAACAATCATCTTTTTTGATTTCTTCAAATCCTAAGATACTTTTTCTTTAGCCTTCACTTCTACAATTCTATTCTTTAGCCTTTTGCTTCTTTTTTTCCAACACATAGAAACTCTTCCATAAGCTCTACTTCATCTTCATTGTTTCCAGAATCTATTTCAGTATCTTCAGTAGTCGCAAAATCCATGAAAACAACCTTTTCTTTTTCATCTCCAGAGATATCTTTATCTTCTTCTTCAATAGAGTAGTCTTCTTCCTCATTAGTGTAGAAACACTTATGTTTCCTCTGACCTTTATTCCTTCTCTGAAATGATTTATTTCCATGCCTTTTCTCAACATTGTTAGAATTCCTATGAGGACACTTAGCCATAAGATTTCCTGTTTCATCGTAATTAAAGCACTTAAAAGGTAACTTGCCTTTGTACTTATCAAAAATGTTGTGCATTTTGCACACACCTCGCTAAAGGCAGGGACCCACCTCCTTTTGTTTCACCCTTTGGTTGTTCTTGCTTTTCCTTTTAGGTTTTTGCCTTTGGGGGGTCTGGTTATATTTAATGTCTAATGAATTTGTAAGGTTTTGGCCTTTTGAGCGATGGTTGTACTTTACATTAAAGTTTTGGGGACATTCTTGTGTTTGTGGGAATCCATTTCATGGGATTCCATGTGATGATTAGCCAATAAATTTAACTTATGATATTTTATCCTTTGGCCTCGTATGCTTTCCTTCCTGCATGAAAATTTAAATTGTATTAAAAAACCTAAGTTTTACCCTCTATTGGAAAACTCTGCAAGTTTTCCATTGCGAAAAATCCTTGTGGGTTTTCCATTGTAGAATTCCATTCGAACAACATTGTGTTCACTAGCTTTCGCATTGTGTATCCCCACAACACCATGGCTTCCACATTACTCTAGCTTGCACTCCTTCAACTTCCATAGAGTCCATCCCTACAAACCTTCCATCCTTGCAATTCTAGTTTTCCCACAACTTTTCTTTTACTGAGTTCATTATTTTTGCGTGTTGCAAAGATTTGACCCCCATTCTTTTGCATTCTCTTGCCTTGGTTTGGTTTTTCTTTCAGTCTCATTTTTTTCTCTTTCTTGGATTGGTTTTGGAAATTTTGATCCCCTTAATTTTTTTTAAAATGTCAAAGTTTTTCTTTTGAGGATTTCGACTATGGGAAATCCCTTCAGGTTTTCCATTACAGGATTCTGACTATGAGAAATCCCTCTGGGATTCCAACTATGGGTTTCCGCTATGGATTTCCATTACAGAAAATCCTTGTGGGTTTTTAATTGTGGAAAATCCCTATGGGTTTTCAATTGTGGAAAATCCCTGCGTTCTTTCCTTTGTGGAAAGTCCCTATGGTTTTCCTTTGTGGAAAGTCCCTATGGTTTTCCATTGTGGAAAATCCCTGCGGGTTTTCCACTACGGGATTCCATCTCTCCGATGTTGTGCTCACTGAATTTCACATTGCTCTAGCTCACAAAAGTGGAAATTTCACTCTTTGTCGTTGTGCTCATCGACTTTTGTATTGCTCTAGCCCGCATCTCTTTGACTTCTACATTGCTCTAGCTCACAAATGTTCAATCCCCTCAAAAGTCAAATTTTCTCGAAATAGAAAACTTTCCTAAAATTGAAAGTTTTCCAAAAAATGAGATATTCTTGATGGACTATAAATTGATAAATTTACTATTTTAAAAAAGGGAAATTTATCAAGCATTAATGATATTTTTGGAGGTTTAAATTATGATATTTTATGACATAGGTGCTTCTCATGATGCTTGGAGGGATAAAGGATCAATTCATTAAAGGACTGACATATAAAACTGTGTCATGTGTTGAAGGGAGCTATGGTTTAATTAAGGGAGGAGTAAATGAATGAACCTACATATGGATTCGTGCAAGGCCTTATTCGCTATCAAGGAGATTTTAAACTAAAGTTAAATAGAAAATATCAATATTTAATGCAAATTTGCATGAGAATATATGCCTACTAGTTAGAAAAGTATTTTTAAGGGGAAAACTAAGGAGGTTGTTTTTATTTCTCCAATGAGGAGTTGATCATCAAAATTGAGGAGGATATTTGTTTCTCCTTGGACCAAATATGTAACAAAATTTCCTAATTGGATGCAAAAGAAGCGTGTGTTTCCAAAACCTAATGTAATTCTAATGTTTAATGCAAATGTAATCCAAACCCTTGAATTGGATTCAATCCTAGCCCTTGATTTGAAATGTAATATCTATAAAAGGCTAGTGCTTGCTTATTTGCAAAGGGTAGAATTCAGTAATAAATGAGAGTAGAACAGTAGTAGATAGGAGTTGGTTAGTTTTAGGAGAGGAGAGAAGACTAGAGATTGTTAAGCAAATACTAGATAAATTAATACAATTAGATCATTGATTTGGTGAATTTTTGTGTTAAGATTGAAAGTACTATGGTTTATTGTTTCTTATTCTCAAGTGCATTTTTTAGTTCTTTCATAATAATGGTGAAATGTTGATGATGTTTTGATGAATCCACTGCTCATACCTTTTGTGATTTGTTTATTGTAAATTTATTTGTAAGCATCCACTTCCGGCATCAAGAAAAATATCTACTACAACACTGGGAAAAAAATTTGCTACCGCATTAGCATTTGGTTTCGTATTTCATAGCCTTTAAAATTTCCTACACCAACAATCATTACACAAAATGGATTACCTTACATTTAACCATATAACTTTTATTCCAATAAGGTAAATCATTACTCTTTTTAGTAACCCCTCCCTATCCTTAAATCCACAATTTAGGCCAAATCAAGCCTTTGATTTATCTAATTAGTTTAATTATCAAGATTTTCAAGATTTTTATCATTAAAAGAAAATATTGAGAATTTTATAGTTTAGGAAGGTTTTCAAAATCCCAACTACTTTATTCCAAAAAGAAACAAATAGTCAACAACCATGCCTTTATCATAAGTATTTATTATGTGCCTTTTATTTTTGGTTAATACTTTTGTTGCGAGAAAATTATTTGTTCCTGACTATCCATCTAGATCAGGCTTTAGTAAAGGAATTTCATGGTGCATCATATTCAATATCTCTTTTAATCCTTGATTTTCAGCAAAGGTCATTTGATTAAAATGTTAGGTTTAGGTTTAATTTCTTCTTATTTTACCACTTACGAGAAATTGGGTTGTAAAAGGAATACTTTATTGGGCTGACACTTCACTACTGTAGGCCTTACCTTACTAAATGTGAAATACACTAAAGTGAAATCCTTGATTTTGTAAGACTTAAAACTCCCAGAAAATATAACTCTCAACTTTAATTATTTCAATACCCCCCATAAGTGAATTTATCATAACTCTGGGCCTTTTCAATCTTGTTGATTTAGTATGACGTAAGCTATTACATACTAACAACGGGTCCCCATTCTTTCCTAAATGCAATGGGGTGTGTTGTGATGAAAGGAAATATGCATCCACCTAAGATAATTTCCACATAACCCAAATAGAGAAATCTATGCAAACAAATATTCAAAATCCATATGCAAAAGATAGACAACATACCATCAAAGATGACACAAGATATACCCTAGGAAAAACCTAAAGAGGGAAAAACCAAGCCTCCAAAATCATCCATGCCTCATGTACTATTCAATAATAAATATTACAATACATCTTCAGAATCCTCCATGAATACCTTTGAAACATCAAGTCCTACAAGCACTCCATTTGAACAAGCATGCAACCACACATCCCATGCCATGCTTCAACCCTCACAAATGCTAACAAGAGACTATCTCAACCCCTTAGCCAAAGTAGCCAACTATCGAACCTTAAACAACTACCCATGTGATTGCTTTTATAGAAACAATATCCCACAAAACCACCAAGTTGTATTACATAAAACCATGTGACTAAAATCATGAGATTAAAAAACCATGACCCCACATTTAATATTGGGTATTTATTTAAATTACTTTCCCCAATATTAAATAAATACATTTTACAACTTATGTCCCAATGTTACATACAACACATAAAGTGGCCCCAAGAATGTTAGACCCATGTGATGCACACACCCCTAGATTCCTTAGGTGCACCACATAATAAATAAATAAATATTACATTATAACATTATGCAAGGTGGACAAGACACCTTTTCCTAACATTATCCCACTTGTTGTATACATTGCATAATGGGTAAACAAGTAAAATCAAACATGAACAAGGGAACAATCCCTCTAGCCACATATACCATCATGGAATCAAAGTGCTCCATGTGATCCATCAAGATACCTGCAACAAGAATCAAGGTGACCACCACCCCAAGCATGAATTCTCTCATCCTCCATCATGCCAACGCACAAAGATAAGAATCAATCCAAAGATAAGCCACACAATCTATCACAATGAAGCATAAATCCTACCCCCAACCGATATCCCAATACACAAACACTCAATCCAAAGGTAATAAGCATGTATCAATAGTTGTCAAGATATAATTTCACCATAGTTGAAAATGACACCCACAAAAAATGCTAAACCATCCAACTATCCAAACCTCAAAGGTATACAAAATATAATAAGTGAATTTCATTCCATCAAAATATACAACCCATAACATGCAATCACAAGCTCCAAGTGCCAAACCTATGATAAAATGAACATACACATCCAAGAACTCCAACTACATAAGGTAATGACAAATCTGAAAATGATCAAGGCATCCAAGATCCACCACTAGCATCACATAGAAGTGGAAAAAACATCATGTAGTACCAAGGAACATCCACAAAGATATGCAAAAATTTCAAACCAATATGCTACAATCCAACTCTCATCACAAGTCTCCATACCTCTCCCAAGTTCTCCACATGGGCAACAAAGGATAGAGATAAAACAAACAACCATGTCATCACCCAAAAACCAAGTGACAACACATGACCACAAGCCTAGTGATCACCATAGCACCAACCAAACCTCAAAGCCAATTTAATGTGAAACCAAACATCGAGGAAGTAGAACAAGACCAAAAGAGAGAACATGCAAGTCAAAACCTGTAGCATGCCCTTCTACACACACCTCTAAATACCAACCGTGTCAAGTATGATATCCTCCATAATAACCAAAAGAGAAGGCCATAAAAATACCCAAACATTCAATCACCAGGATCAAACATAACATATGTATCATATAAATAACATGGATGTAAGCCTTTCAAACCAAAGAAGATCAAACTAAATCCATTCCCAATGAAGGAAATAAGCCCAATAACATCTCCTCAACTCAACATCAATGAATAATCTCACAATGCATAAGGAGATAAACATGCCAACATCCTTTAAATGAACCCTCTAGAACCAAATATCCATAGCTCAAGATCCATATGCATGAGAAGATAAAGCATAAAACATAATGCATCTAAAAGAGACAATGGCCAATACCTCTCAAATGATAAACCACTGAGTAGACCAAGAGTGGGGAATGATAATGATCCTCCAAGATATCCAAGTCATCATGACTCATCCAAGAATAATCTCCTCATAGATGCATGTTGAACTCACGTCCAACCAAGGTTTAGGAACCTCAAACTTCCAATTGAAACCTCATCAATGAGTAACCATCTCAACACATGTCCCTAATAACAAGAGATCTCCTAGACCCACCTATATCTCCAAGTATCCATGAGTACCTATAACCAATCAATCCATGCCAAACTCCAAATGTAACATATCATAATCATGAAGCTCTCAAGAAAATGGTCAAAGTACTCAATACTAAGAGAACCAACCAAGATCAAAGTTATATATCCAACCTAGGAATCAAGAAAATACACATGATATCATGATCACATACCTCCTCAAAATATCATAGACTCCAATGAACATATCAAGCACCTGTATCATTCCAAAACTCTAACGTATAATCAAGAGTACACCATGACATAATACATAACCATCCTATCAAAAAAAGGATCATATATCAAAATACAAATCATGACACCTCAACCAAGGACTAAAGAAGTCCTCCATGGCTAACCAAGATGTCAACATATTCAAACCACATGAAGATAACTCCCCCTTGTCAATAAAACCAAATATTCCAATGAACCTTCACTACATAGAAGTAGAATCCAAGAGTCCATCCATGACACCAACAAACATTGTAGAAGATCATCCATGATTAAATGGAAAATCCAAATCATCACACAAACTCCCACTGAATCGTGATACCAAGCTCTCTATGGAAACATGATAACCATCCTCTAAATGAAGATCCTCCATGGCCCCAATGTAATAAAATAACTTAACACTGAGCTCCCAAAGGGAAGAGTACAAACCACGATCTCCAAACCAAGAAGATACAACACCACTAAACCATCATTGCCACAAGCTCCCATTGAATTGTGTAACAAAGCTATCCATGAAATCATGATAACAACCTCCTCAATAAAGATCAACCATAACCATGACCCTCAAGCCAAGACGATACATTGTTATAAACCAAATCAGGAACCAATCCAAAACCACCAACAATGCACCTACATAAACAATCATTCCATGCCAAATTCCCTAAAGCACAAGGAACATCCATGACACCATGATCACCACCAAATGTACCAACAACACAATCCAACTATGTCTCACATGTATGCATGACATAGTCAACTACATAGGTCTCACATCATGATTGCACTTAGTAATACCATATCTCCTCCTCAACATGACAACCAAACCAACAAATGAAAGTGACTAAACCAAGCCACCAAACTGAATATGCATCAAAACTGAAGTATCTATGGGAATAGACAACCCATATCCAAGTCACAAATGTAACCTATAAGTATAGACCATCTAAAACATTGCACAACTTGTAGATACAACAATGCAACATACAAATCCAATAATACACTAATAACCATGTCAAATGAGAGTAATCAAAGATGCACATGTGAGTATACAATTAATCCAACATCAAATCACCAAGATACAATAATCTAAAAGCTCACACAATCACCATAGTCAAAGTAACTCATAAACAACTTAGATGGAAATAATAGAAAATAAACCATGCAAAAAAATCTCTAAACCTGATCCATTTTGTAGTTCTCCACACAAGCTTTCCATCGACTATAAGAAGTTCAAAATCCAACTCTACATGCACAATATATGACCTCTCCAAGCTCACAAAGGATATCTAACTTCCAAAAAGTAAATCACTATCAAAACAAAAAAATACGAACCATTGACACCACAACGTAGATAACAAAACCACCTTTCCAACGAATCTAAGAAGACGAAAAACGAACACTCCAAGAAAAAGTTATGCCCCCCTAAAAAAAAGTTGCATAATTTGGGTATTAAAAACCAAACTTGGTGGTGATAGGGCGACCCACCAGTGGCCCGTCAATGGCAGCAGCCCCACTGGGGTGGCACTTCCCCCTTCATGCTTCAGAGCCGAAATAAATATTAAATTGGGTTAAATTTTTGCATATTGAAAATACATTAGTGAATTTTATTTAATTTATTTTTGGGCAACATTTTTTTATAATTTATAATTTATATTTTTAAAACTTTTGACCCCGTAGGGGGCCTTCGGCCACTCCTCGTCAGGGTGGCCCACTACCAACAACCGATAGGAGTAGCTAGTGGGACAATGGTCCCGTACTAGTAGACTATCAGTACCATCAAAAGTGTCAGCGTACCAGGGGGGTCACAAGGGCCTGCAGACCCCCACCCCCCTTTTTTAACTTTTGATTTTAAAAATCAAATTTCGGGTTTTCAAATTTTTTTTTGCAAGAAATTATTTTTATTTTTTTTGTAAATTGATGGTTGCATGGTCGAATTGGGCACGGGGAAATTTTTTTTCTTTTAACCAAAAAAGGTAAAATTTTATGTCAATCTTCATGTCTCGAGCCTTTTGGATCCAATGGTGAGGTCAATTTTGTCCCAAGGGGTCATATGCAATATTTCCCTTACAAAATCCTCATTATGAAAACCCATAAAAAACCCTTTTTAAAACAAAGATTCATAACCCCATATCTGCAAAAAAAACCACAAATCTATAACCCCAAACCCCAAATCTAAAAAAAAACACCTGCACAAAACTCTCATATCTTGCAAAGTCTTCATTCTTTCCATGCAAGCCATAGATTCAACTATGCACTGGATCTACTCCAACAAGGGTTATACAAACCACAACCATGGCTCTGATACCAAATGAAAGGAAATATGTATCCACCCAAGATAATTTCCACATAATCTAAATAGAGAAATCTATGCAAACAAGTATTCAGAATCCATATAAAAAAGAATAGACAACATACCATCAAAGATGACATAAGATGTACCCTGGGAAAACCCTAAAGAGGGAAAAACCTAGCTTCCAAAAGCATCCATGCCTCATGTATTATTCAGTAATAAACATTACAATACATCGTCAAAGTCCTCCATGAATACCTTTGAAACATCAAACCCTCTACAAGCACTCCATGTGAACAAGCATGTAACCACACATCCCATGCCATGCTTCAACCCTCACAAATGCCAACAAGAGGTGCTCTCAACCCCTTAGCCAAAATAGCCAACTATCCAACCTTAAACAACTACCCATGTGGTTGCTTTTATATAAACAAGCTCCCACAAAACCACCAAGTGGTATTACATAAAACCATGTGACTAAAACCATGAGATTAAAAAACTATGACCCCACATTTAATATTGGGTACTTTATTTAAATTAGTTTCCCCAATATTAAATAAATACATTTTACAACTTATGTCCCAATGTTACATAAAACACATAAAGTGGCCCCAAGAATGCTAGACCGATGCGATGCATGCACCCCTAGATTTTCTAGGTGTACCACATAATAAATAAATAAATATTACATTATAACATTATACAAGGTGGACAACACACCTTTTCCTAACATGTGATACCATGCAATAGATACTTAATCAAGTTGGTAGAACAAATAAAATATTATGATGAATTTAAGAAGATATTAGGAAGAAGGATTATGAATTATAATTCTCAATTAGCATGTAGAATTAGCAGTTCTCTACCATTTTAAAATTTTACTCACCAACCATATTACTAAACATGGTATATAAAATTTCAAATTATACATTAGAAAAGGGTTTGGGGTTTTACTAACCCCAATCAAACACACAAAAACTCTAGATCTTAGTGCAAAGTACCTAAATAGTTTGGTGAGTATAATTATGAGGATACAAAAGGAGAAACTGATAAACAATAAAAAAATACAAGAGATAGAAAAAAATGTAGAGAAAGAAGAAATAGAAATCATGTTCACTAACTTAGCCATAGGTACAATTGAAACAATCAAGGAAGGATGGGAAAACATGAAATTATTTGATGCGAAAAATTATCTACCAAACTAAAATATCCCCATGAAGAGGTGAAATCCCCAACCAGGAGTCATCCCCCATGCCACTTAAGAGAAGTAGAGTTATTTCAATGTTATATTTAGTGATTATAGTAGAAGAAGAGAGACAAAAACATGAATTTTTAGGTGATTATGAAGAAATGTCAATGGAAGTGATTTCTTTGAGATAGTATTGGAATGAGATAAAGGCGATACTAGGAGATTGGTGAGATAGAAAATGTGGTGTAAGAAATTTAAGAGTTTTGAAGGAGAAGAAGCATACAAAATCAAAGATAAAAGAGATAATTCCATAAAAAAGTGAAGAAAAACCTGCATATGATAGTGAAAAACTAGAGGAACCTATCACTAATATGGAGAAAACGAGAATTTAATTGCCAATATTTAGAAAAGATACTAAAAAGGAATATGAACATATCTTTGTTATGCAGTTCTCTTGGAGAATAGATGGGACCTAGATCGACTAGTCTAAGCTATATGATTTTGTAGGGACACTAAGGAAAGATGCTCTTAAATGGTACATGAAAAAGTTTCTACATAAAAGAGAATTCAGAAAGAGATGAAAGAAAAGTTCCTCTTTGATTTTGAATATGTGAAAGCTCCATCTAAAAGTGTGAGAAAGATTAGAGAATTGGTGCAAGAAGAAGGGGAAACTATCAAGGAGTATGACTAAAAATTTAAGGAGGTAGTGAGAAAGATGGAGGAATCACTCATTGAGAAAAATTGATCAAATAGTTCATATTTGGACTGTTACCAAAATTTAGAACTACATTAGATGGATTTTTTTTAAACTTATTCAAGTGTGGTAGAATTTTCCTATAGAGTAGAGGCTAACCTTGGAAAATAAAGAACAAAGAATTAAAAAAATAAATGGAGAGAATGAGATTGGAATTGGAATAATTAAAAATTCTAGACAAGATATCTTGGAAAAAGATGAAAACAACTAGATACCATCACTAAACCAAAGGAAGAAAATTTGGTGCACCTATTATTCCAATGATGGATGTTTGAGGAAAAAATACCTAGTGATAAAGGGTGAGAAGAGAGCTATGACACTCAAAATAGACCTAAAACCAACCCCTCATAGGATTAAAAGAGTGTACCATGGAATGTGCAATGAATGAGATGAACATCAGACAGATGATTCTATATCCCTTTTATTTTTATTAAGAGATGAAGGTCTGAAGAACAAGAAAATTGGTGTAACCACCACTATGAATATAATGAACTTATCCATAAGAGAATGGAAAGAGAAAAATAACTAGTAGAAAGAGCATTCAACACCTAGGACCATGGATATGAATATCCAACATGGAAAACTCAACACAACATTTATGTGATGCAATACACACCACTACAAGCCTTAAGTAAAAAACATTCTATTACTTATCCTCCCAATGAGAATATGATTTATTACAATAATTACAGACGAGGACGCAATCGAGGTAAAGTTGATGGTAATATAAAAAGAGATAAGGCTACATGCTATAAATACAACTATATGGGTTACTATACAAATGAATGCCAAGAAAATAAAACTTTTGAGTTTCACAAAGACACTAACCATGATTATTTAGTTTCACAAGGGTGTAAAAATAATTTAAGAATACATTGTCATAAAAAGAGTGGGGAATTAAACCTAGACCTAATTCCCTAAGAGGAACAAAGGTGATAATGAGAGTACCTAGATAAAACTCTCATGTGCTAGGCGATGTATAAAAAGTGAATTAGATGATGAATCATAAAAGAGATAGTCTACCCTATTAGAAGAAGAGCAATAAGAAATAAAATAATTGGAAAGAAAAGAGGATTTAAAAAGGAAACTTATGGTTTTAAGTATGGTAAGAAAAATAAACTTGTGACAGTTAACCAAGGGGAATAGACACCACAAAATTAAAATCATCAATAGAAGAGTTGGATGACAAATAAGAAGACATTAATACTTCTCAAAACAAAACAAAAACCTGACTTGATAGTTAAGGGAACTAAAAGGATTATCATGAAACAAAAGAAGAAATATGATTACCATAAAGAATGATTTTGTGGAAAGGAAGCATTAGTGTTGAAGGAATTGAATAATTTTGTGGAGGAAGAGAATATATTGGAAAATTTTAAATTTTATTGTATTAGAACAAGTAGTGTGAAACTAGTATGAAACAACAAGAAAGAAGTGAAACTAAAAATGAAAGAAGATAGCGAAAACACCCTATACTAATAGATGTGAAGGTACTCAAAATATGGATGAGAAAAAAATTAATGGATCAAGGAGCCAGTGTTAGTGTGATTTCAAAACAAATTGGGAAGATCAAGAAAGACCAATTTTGCATGAAACCTTGTATAACATCATTTTGGCAGATGGTTTAGTGTCGAACATCACAAAAATTGAAAAAATATAAAATTATACCTATTAGGAATAAAATTTTAGTAGACTTTGAAGTGATAGAAATGAATGAACCTATTACCATATTTAGTGTCTTGTTGAACTTAGATTGATCTATAAATTGTGATGGAGTATGTATTTGACTTGAGAAAAGAGGAATTGATTCTACATGATGAGGATAAGATAGTTTATATCCCTCTATTTACTAAAATGAGTGGTGCATATATAAAAGAAGTGGAATAGGAAGAAGATGTGGATGTAGAAGAAAATAATGTATTTAGAAGGCTATATTTAGTGAGGAAACTACTTAAGATTGATACAAAGGGAGATACCAACATAGATGGGGGAAATAGTAGTAGAAACTAATCACTAGATACACATAGTGATTATGTGGCAAAAAGTTATGAGTTGGAAGAGTTAGATAGAAGGAAAAAGAATTTCTCGAGCACATGGAAGCTACAAAGGAGGGTTCCAATAAGCAAAACAAAAGAAAAGAATACATAAAATTTTAGAACCAAGAGAGCATTTGGTATAAGGATCTACAAAAATGTAGTAGAAGGCACACAAAATATTTCTATGACGAATACAGAGGTTAGAGAGAACACCTCAAGAGATGAAAACCCACCACAAATGAATAGAGGACACCACATGTAAATAAGAGGGTATCCATTATAAGGAAGATATAGAAAAACATAGTGGAAGATACCACAATTATGGTTGCAAAAGGTACGGGAACAAAAAAGATTCATACAAATATATAAAACCAAATATAAAAGGAAAGAGGCATATGAAAGATGACAAAGGGAATGGAGAAAGAAGATGGGATACCACAAAGTGTTTTTAATGTAAGGAAGGAAGATAAAGGACCTGAGAATCAAGATGTGTATGTTAAGGAGGAAACACCAATAGAGAATACAAAAGGGATGCTAAGTGAAATTGAAGAGGAATATGGTAGCATAGGTACCAATAATGAAGAAATTCAAGGTAAGACAAATGAAGGACTAAGAAATTGTAGTGATGTAAAGATAAAATCAAGAATGTATAGCAAAGATAGCTAGAAATAAAAGGGAACACAAAAAAATAGAAGAAGAATAAAGAGTTGTAGTAAGGTATGAGGGATGCAATGAAGACAATTTGGAAGTAAGAATATAGAAAGAGGAAGAGACAATGGTACATATAACTAGAAGAAATAGAGGAAATCAAGAGAAATATAATGGTGAAGGAAAATTTAGATTTGCTAATAGATAAGAGATTGATAATGAAGTAGGACTAGATAAGTTTATTAAGAATATATGTATGAAGAAGAGAATGGTAATTGATATAGAAAATAAATTGGCAAATAAAAGTGAAAGTTGAAGGAAATGAAGCCACATTGATAGATCCAAGTGGACGCTCAAAAATTTAAGTTTGTGGCCAAGGCAATGGAAGTTGAGTTGAAAATTTAAAAGAAATAGTGATGATTTTAGGATTTGTAGTGAAATTAAGGAAAGTATGACAACTAAAGAACTTATTACTACAAAGAGACCATATACCACATTGGTCCAACCATAGAAAGAACAATACCCTTCTACGTTTTCTCTTAATACAAAAAAATAAACAAGTGATAGTCAAAGCAATGCTTGACTACATCTCTAACAATCCCAAATAAAGAATGATATAATGGAAGGGTTTATGAAAGAAATTATTACCATACTAAAACAAAAAACATAAAAGGCTATAGAAATAGAAGACAATATGAGAAAAGAGGCACTAGATATAGATGCATTGAATTTTCCATCAAAGAGAAGAGAAAAAATGATACAACTAAAGACTATGGATCTTTAGTCTAAGCAAATAGTGGACATCCTCCTCTCTCAAGTGATCGCAAAAAAGAAAATGGTGAAACATGAGATATTGGAGGCTGCATAAAAAGACTACAATACCCTATTGGAATAAAAAAAGAGAGAGCAAGAAATAGAAACCCATTAGAAATAAATGATATAAAGGAGGCGGCCATAGATACCACCATAGAAACACACTAGAAGAAAGTAATAGAAGAAGTGGCCAAGGAGACTTTTGCAAAGGGAGAAGAGGAGCAAAAGGAGCACTCTCAAAAAGAGGAGGCACAATAGGAAAGATAATAATTAGTGACTAGTGCAAAGGCTACACCAAATAAGAAAATCCTTTCATCCACATCTACATCCCTACCATTAGATCCAATGTAAAATGTAAAGGATTTCTTGATGCAACACAAACAAATCCAATCAATCACTATGTATATGTTTGATTTAGATCTTAAAACTTAAGTATATGTTCTATTTTTCTACAACCTTCTGTAATCTAATGAATAAGTGTTGAACTTCCTCTTATCACTCATATTGGGATATAACTACAACTCTCAAGAAACTTAAGTTACACTTTTTGGGACATCCTGATTTTTTCCTAAAATCACATATTTTTAGAAAATACAATGATTTAAGACTTTAAAGGTTCCATTTAAATGATTTTAATTAAAGAGGATTGATAAAACCCCCTTGGATAAAACCTTGTTAGATTTAAACCACTTTTGATTTACCTTTTGGGTGATCAAATGAATTCATTTAAAATTTATGTTTTGTAAGAATGTAGCCCTTATTATAAGCTTCCCAAAAAGTATAAATTTAAATATGTTTAGTTTGATTATTATATTTATTTTTTATTTCTTGTGAATATAGGATTTTCAATGAACATCAAGTTCTTTGTTTCACACATACAAAAAAATAGAAAAATAGAGAAAAACAAATTCTAAAAAATACATATGCACTAGGCATTGATGTCCTTATTCCAACAAAAAAAGAATAAGTTAATTCAAATGAATACAAAAAAAGTTATGCGGGCCGAAGTACACCTCTGTCCAAATTATAATTACTCTGACTTGGAAAATTAATTAAAAAAAAATTATGCAACAAAAAATTATGAAAAAATATCCACGCCCTAGATATTGGTGTGAAAATTTTGTATTTTAAAAATTAGAATTGCATCCTATCTACAAAAAAAGTTATGCAGTTCGAAGTAAACATCACTTTTTAAAAATGTTGATTACTAGAAAAAATAAGTTATTAAAAATTACATAAAATGATTCACAATTTTTTTTTTAATTTTTTTTTTTAAAATGTAATTAGAATCTAAACAAAAAATCTAACAAATAACTAGTTTGATTCATCTTCAAATTCTTAATGGTTTAGCTGCTATAGATGTAAGAAAGTGAATATCTGGTGAAAAATCCTAATTTTAATGTCAAATTTGACCAAAAACTGTAACCCATTATTGTGGGATCACAACTCATATCCTCAATCTACAACTTGTTCTTGCTAATAGTGAATAGAGGAAGCATATGCCCCTTCATGTAGAGAAAATAAATATTTTTGTAACAAAATATGTTGTTTGTATTCGATGTTCAAATGGTGTTATATGGGTGTGTTTGGGTGTGTAGGTAAAGTCTCAATTGTTCTCTATAGTTGTTGTAGGTGGGTGTTAGTCTTAGGATCTAAATTGTCATTGGCTGTGAAAAAGAGGAACCATAGATTTTCTTCCCCATAGTTGAACGTAAAGATCCTAAACCGCCCAAAATAAAATACGACTTACATCAAAATAAAATGAAAATTAAGATTTAATTACATCATTAAAAAAAACTCCTTCAAGAGATTTCATCATTTTCTATAGATCACCGAAGTTGTCAATAGCATTGGGTTGCATAAAATATCTAATAACCTCGACTCCCTTCTGTTTGATTTAATATAATTAACCAGGGAGATGCTTATATCTGGCATCCTTGAAGTACCTTTTATCAATTGATTAAATTAGCTGAGTACTATTCATGAACTGGTTCCATGCTCCCGTCATCTCCTTGGGAATAATAATGCAACTACTGTACTAACTGTTTGCAAATGATGCTACATAATTCATTGTTAAAGCTGCCTTACCTGGGAACTATAAAACTGACCTGTATAACATTAGCTTTTGGAGACATTTTTTGGGTGCAAAGCTACACTATTGATTCCATTTTAGTTGCCCGCACGTACCAAATCTATAGAGTTTCTTGGGAGAAATAAGCCCTGGTTTGTTTATTATTATATCTCCATGTTCAGGTACAATTAGGTTGCTCATTTCAGTTTTTCTTCTTGTCGTTGGTAATGATTACAATAGGAAGCACATGGCCATGCTCAAATCACTAATACGGCCTTAAAAAACAATGTATAGTTGTGGGTAGGTTTCAATTCTTTAGGCAGGGGGAATAGAATTGTTTCTTTAAAAAAAAAAAATTTGAAATTTGAAAATAAGATATATAGTATTAAAGGGGTAATGGGCTCTAGGAAAATTCACCGCCACCAATTCATTATCAGCAATTCACTCCCAACAATTCATCATCAGTAATTCATTCTCAACAATTCATCGTCAGCAATTCATTATCGTGGTATAAAAAAGGTATATACGGTGAATATACACGATGGTGATGAAATGCTGGTGATAAATTGTATACACAATGAATATGTCACCGCGATGAATTGTTGGCAGTGAATTGTTGGGAGTGAATTGCTGGTGGTGAATTTACCTGAAATCAGATTTAAGATAGGAATAATTTTAAAATGTAATGTTGAGTTTTGGATTTTTGATAGTGATTATTAAAGATCAAACAAATTTAGATCTTATTATAGATGTTCTAATACAATCTTTAAATTCAGCTATATTAAAGGATATGGGGTTTTAAGATAAGAAATAACTTTAAAAAGTAATATTGAATTTCGAATTTAAGTAAATGTTCAATTCTAATTGAAAGTGCTTGTTAAAGATCATATAGACTGAGATCTTATTACAGATATTCCAATACTATCTTTAAATTCATCTATATTAAAAAGAATGAGATTTTAAAATAGAAAACGACTGTAAAAAGTAATATTGAATTTATTTCTGAAGTAAATGTTTAATTCTAATTGATAATACCTACTAAAGATGAAACAAACTTTAGACTTTGTTAAAAATAGCATTTATAAAAATAAAGAAATATGAAATTCTAGAAAGCAAATGTAGCAAAATTGGAATGTGAAATGACTTGACATACAAGCTTTAAAAATGAAGATAAGGTAGAAAGACCTTAAGAGTAGTGATGGATAAAAGGTCCATTAACGTGTCATGCATTGCATTTATAAGGGCACTTGTATCAGATTGAAAACGGTCAGCAATGGCTAATTACGGCTAAATTCAATGGGATTGTAAGCCCCCGAGGCCCACAAGATTAATTCTTTTCTAAAGTAGTTTTTTTTTTTTAATACATCACCAACCTAATTAGACCAAATGTTTTTGGTTATTTGGTTTAAGTCTTTTCATTGAAAGCTTTGGGGAAAGATTCTCGAGGGAAATCATCCCTAACAGAAGTATAGAAGTGAAATAGAGAAATATTAAACATGGTAACATTGACTTTATAAAATAAATATTATTTATATATATCTATAAACAAATACAGAAAAAGCTTGACGTTGAAGGGATTCCCTTATGGCTGCTACCTTCCCATACAGTATTTATCTTCCATTAATTAATCTTTGTCATAAACAGTCTAATGAAAACAACTTAAGTTGGTGCCCATATACAGTATATATAACAGCCTGCCTGCATCGAAATACTTCCCTTCTCTCTCTGCTATGCTCATTGGCTATGCATATCTAGCCTTGGGTATTTAGATATCTCCAGCATTGCCAAGCTTTGGTTGTGATTTATAGAGGAAGCTGCTGCAATGGGAGAGGTATTACTGACATTCTGCTGCAATAATGTTTGCTTCAATCTTGAGGACTTGCATTAATCTAAAACAAATTTTCTAACATAGATGTTTGATGTGCTCTACTATATATGTACAATGTTTTTAACAGGAGAACAAGAATGAATTGAAAGAGAACAAGGAGGAGAAGATTGAACCAGTTCTATTGAAGGTTGATATGCATTGTTTAGGCTGTGCAAGTAAAATTAAAAAGTCCATCTGGAGTTATAAAGGTCAGTTCTAAACTCTCTGTGCTCCTTTTCTGTATTTCTTAGACATTATGTATTCAGTTTTGGACTCCTGATCTGTTTTGTGATTGCAGGGGTGAAAGATGTGAAGTTTGATATGAAGCTCAATACAGTGAAAGTGGAGGGTACTGTAGATCCCTTGAAGTTACGTGAGCGAGTGCAGAAGAAGAGTGGAAGGAAAACGGAGCTCTTATCTCCATTGCCCAAGAAGGAGAACGTAGAGGAGAAAGAAAAGGTGGAAGATAAGGGAAAAGATAAAAAACCAGAGGTATTTCTGTTTTATGTGACCTAAGTTTTGTTTTTGTTTGTTTATGATGGCCCTTTTAAATTTTTGTGTGTAGTTATTTGATATACATTTTGGAATGTATTTTGTTCCTTCATCAAATTCTTTCTCTGTGTGTGTCTGTCTTGCAGCCAGTTGCAGCAACTGTTGTGCTGAAGGTTTGGATGCACTGTGAAGGCTGTGCTCAACAAGTAGAGAGGATTATTTTGAAAATGAAAGGTATAAGAATTATAGTGAAATTCACTGGAATGCATTTAAAAAGCACCATTAATGCATGCTTTATTGTAATTTAGAGTTTTAAAGAATAAGTTGACTGTAAAACCATTCAGGCCTGAAAGGCTGCCACTGTTGAGCATACTCAAAAGAGCGAGCAGATTTATGATGTATTCAGTATCTCTTTGATAGAAATGTCAACTTTAGGAATCTGTAGATCTAGAGCATATTCCATGTAGAGCTGTAATTACAGAACGGTTCTGCTTTCTGGGAGTCATATATTGTAAAATTGAAAGTGAACGAAAGGGTAATAGTTTAATTTGTTGAGCACATGTCATCAGGGCGATGTTTTTCAATTATGCCATCCACCAAAGTTTAAATCTCTAAAGTTATGATATAAGGGATGAGGTCGGAATCGGGTCCTAGAAGATTTTGACAAAATAGATACCCCTCAGTCCTTAGTTCTCAACGGAAAAAATATCAGCATAGACTTGTACTCCCGTCTAGAATTAAAAAAAATAAAATAAAATTAGAAACTTAGTTTATATCCCCTCATAAATGAATGGACTGTAAGAAAATTAGATCTGAAAGGCTGCTACGGTGGAGAATATCCAAATCAGCAGGCAGTTCTATATGTCTTACATACTTTCGTGTACAGTTTCAACTTGTTTGCTGTACTGAGAATCTAGTTGATTTTTCCTTTAGCTTTAGGCAGGTGTGTAGATCAAAGAGCACCCGCTTAAAGCTTCAATTACACAAGAGTAAAGGTTAATTGAATTTGTATGCTTTGAAATTACTCAAATTTAGATTTTCTTTAAAGTAAATGGACTGCAAAACAACTCAGACCTGAAAGGCTGCTACTTTGAAGAATATTTACATCAGCAGGCAGTTCTTAATGTTATTCTTCTGGCTTTAGTAAACAAGCTTTTTAAAAGGTTTACTCAACATGAGTGTCATCTACTCTACAATTATAGGCCCCTATGCATATCCATGTGCACAAATGTAGAGCTGTAGTTTCATAACAGAAAGACCAAATCTGATCTGCATATTGTGAGCCTTGCATTGAAGTTTCAGCTGGTTCATACATTATAAATTTAACAAACTGGGAAGATAAGATGGGGCAATTCTCAGTTATGTTTGAGATCCTCATTCTCATCCTTTTTGCTTTTTTTCCTTAAAATTTGTGGGAGATATGGCCATGTACACTGAGCCTACAGTGCATCTAATTAGTATATATACTGAACTGACTAGTCATTTGATCTTCTGCAGGTGTGCAGGATGTTTCATCTGATTTTAAAGACAATAAGGTCATTGTGAAGGGGATTATAGAGCCCAAGAAACTTGTTGATTTTGTGTACAGAAGGACAGGGAAACATGCCCAAGTTGTGCCACCACCACCACTACCACCACCACCCCAGAAGACAGAAGAAGAGGGTGATAAGAAAGAGGATGGTAAAAAGGAAACAGAAGAGGTAAAAAAGGATGAGGATAAAAAGGTGGAAGAAAAGAAAGATGATGGTGATAAAAAAGAAGAGGGGGAGAAAAAGGAGGGTGAGACAACTGGAGGAGAGGAAGTCAAAAAAGACGGTGAGAAAGTTGAAGGAGAGGAGAAAAAAGATGCAGCAGGAAAAGAAGAGGAGAAAAAGGATGGTGGTGAGGAGA
>VDFB02346019.1:0-28839 GCA_007258455.2 Sequoia sempervirens | reverse complement strand
TTGGAGAGAGAAATAGAATAAGCTAGGATGAATAAAAAAATTGATTAAAAATTGTGATTCTTCCAAATCATGGGGTTGTGATCCCTCCTTAGTGTTGACAATGTCATGTGGATTCGTTAAAAATCCCATCCCACAATGCAAATTTTGGATTGGATGCTTCTTCCCTTAAGGAGAAGTATAAGGATGAAGATAGATGGATCGCCCTTTCCTAAAAAAATGATTTTCTTTTGGGTCTTGTCATGTGTGCCCAAAATAAGTTTTTTCTTTGGCTAAAGTGTTAAAGTATGTTAATTTTGAAAGTAATCCACTTTTAGAGTGAAGATGCATTCTTGAATATTTACACATATGAGGTATTACTCTATTAATTCAATAGTTCATCTTGTAAATTAACCAAACTTATATTCATAAACTTTAAAGATAACTTAATCAAGACTAAGTTTCCTAACAGTTAGATATTTTATTTTAATGTATGCAGTGAACAATTGGGCCTTCCTAGTACTTTGACGAAAGCATGGTTATTTATTTTGTATTTCACCATAAGTGTATGAGGTCTACTTCAAAATCCCAGTCAAATTCATTTTATTTCCTTAGACATTCCTTATTAGAGCCTTCTAAAATTCTAACACACAACCCAATATCCAAATAACAAGCTTTGTTATTAAATATCGACTAATTTTCAAATTACAATCACCTATATATATGAACATCTACCTCATTAAGATGTCAATAAAATATTGTTTATTATATATATAAAAAAACATTTATCTCATTAAAGTGTTTTTGATAAAGGAAAAAATGGGTTTTATAGGGACTTGAAACCACAAAGTTTATAGAAAATGGGAATAAGCATTAAATTCACTAGAGACAAAGAGCCTACAACAAAAGAATGCCCAAGAAACACAACAACCACCAACCCAAGGCCAGCAAGGGCCACCGAAAAAACCCAACCAAGAAAATCAGCAAGAAACCCCCAACTAACCTAAGAACTTAAGAGCTTCAGCAACCTTAGCTTCAAGATTATGCATTTCTTGAGTGCCCTTCTTCAGGACCTGAACCATTTGGGGTGTAGGAGGAGTCTTCCTCTTCATATTGGCTCTCACCTGCATATAAATACCTGCATCCTTAGTGTTGTTCTTATTCTTATCCACTACCAGATCCACAACCAGAGAACCCTGATGTGAATTCTCAAGTTTCTCAAACATTGCACTAATAATGATGGCATTATGTTTCACCATTCTATGATTATGCTCCATAATAGTTTTCATAGTATTTTTCATTTTACTTATTTCATCTTCCAGGCATTTGAATTTAACTTCATTATCCTCAACCTCCATTCTCATTCTATCCTCCTTCCTCCCGCACTCTGCAGTAATAAGGGAGCTAACTTTACCTTCCAAATCCTCTAGCTTGTCGTTGAAGGCTCTATTTCTGAGATTAAGGTCTTTAATTTCATGGAAGGCCCATTTCATTATTTTGAAGTAATCCACAACACCATTCTTGGAAATAGCCAGGATATCCCCAAGAAACTCACAGTCTGGTTTAAAATAGTGGTCCTCAGGGTTTAGGTCTCTAGGGAATTTTAGCCTATTATCTCTATCTGAAGCAGGGAAGGATGAGTAAGAGTTTTGGCTTGCATTAGGGGCCTCCAAAAAGTCCTCCTGGGAGTCCACAGAGTAAGAGACCAATTTATTAGCAGAGGACTCTTTTTGAGTGGGCTTGACATTTTGACCAGAGCGGCTGGGATTTTTAGCTTTTAGACCATAGAAGCAGGGGTTTTTGACAACACTAGGATTCTTGGGCATGGGATTATCCTATCAAGTTTTCTTACCATAATTTGGGGTCAGGGGACATTCAACATTTCATACAGGGTCAAGATCCTTACCATCCTCTGAAACACTATCCTCAATATCCTCATCATCTAAGGGTGAAGGCAGGATAGGGTTGGATAAGGCCGACAAATTGTGAAAGTGTTCATAAATAAGCCTAATAAGGCTAGTATGCATAATAGGGTACTTCTTAGGATCCTTCTTATGATCCTCCAGGCTATTGTTCATGGAACAGTACAAATAATAAGGTAAAGAAACCCTTACCTTGTGATGGAATTGGTTGAGCAAGGTGAAGTGGTAGCCATAAACCCTAGTGAATCTACCATCCAAAGTAATGTATTCCATGATGATTCCGAGCACCTTCCTCCAAAGCGATTTAATCGTATCCGCTTCAAAGTAGCTATTGGAGACTTTTATCAGCTTGTTATTTTCTTTTTCTTTCCTGGGGAATATGATAACCACTTCATAAGAGAACCTTCTATCGTGAAAGAATTGCATTCCCTCAGTAGACATGCTAGTCACCTCTTTAATGAGGTTCTCGTCCACCTTGACCTGCCTACTAAACAGATTTATTTCCCCATTCTTCCAATTTTTCTCAAAGTACTTGGTAGCCTTCAAATCAGGCCCATGAAGCTTCTCAATGAACGGGAGCATCCCACCATGTTCAATTTTTTCCCAGACCTTCAAATTCCTCTTATGCATTTCGTAGGTTTTCGACTCCACCCTTTTCTTGTCTCCTCCCATTGTCACAAGCACCTCACTACTAGAGCAAAAAGTATGAAATGAAATGCCATAGCCAAACTAGAGAACCCACAAAATGTGTCACCTCTTACTACCAATTAAGAAATTAAAAGTGGCCCCATCAAATCTAATGATGTTGAATTACTTGGCCCTACTCACTTTCATCATCAAAATAAATTGTTGCTTTCCCATGCATGATATCATAATTAATTAAAGCCTTGACATCAGCACCAAGATCATTGAGGTTCTGCCACGTGACTAGCTCTAATTGTTTAACCCCTTCATTAGCAAAGAAATCAGCCACGATGTTGGCTTCCCTAAATGCATGAGTTATTTTAACTTTGTCAAAATTAGCTAAGAGGGACTTAGCCTCTTCTATCCAAATCTTGATAGACAATGATGGAGGGGACTTCCCTAGGAGGCAATCAATAATGTTTTTAGAGTCTCCTTCGAGCCATGAATATTTAATATTCCTGCTAACAGCCAAGTTTTTGAAAGAGAAAAAAATAGGTTTTATAAGGATCCGAAACCATGAGGTTTACAAAATAAAGAAAAATTCAGTAAAGACATCACAGTCGGAAAGGCTGTAAAAAAAAATAGTAAGCGACCACAACCATTAAAAAGGCCAGTGAAGGCCACATAACCAAAAAACTAGCCAAAAAGCCAGCAACAGCTAAATTTGTATCTTTAAAAGATCTACAGTCTCAGCTTCTAGCTCATTCATATCCTGAACCCCCCTCTTTAAGATCTAAACCATCTGTCTAGTGGGATGCGCTTTCTTTTTGAGATTGGCTCGGGTCCTTATAGAAAGGATCTAACAGCCAAGTTAATCACATGAAAGGCTCCAATAGCTTCAGCCACATGATTAGTTTGAGATCCAATGGGTGGGAATAGCCACCGCCGCTAAAAAATTACCATTAGAATCCCTAATCACACCTCCATTTCCAACCAACCTCAAGTTTCCCTTAGCTGCACCATCGAAATTAGCTTTAGACCATCCATACGGAGGAAAACTCCAACACACCCCTGTCTAGTCTTTTTTTGTAGGTTTAGAAGCCCCAGACACATCATTTTTAATCTTCCACTCCTTGGCTATTTTTAAATCATAAGGAGTGCAAACCACTGCCTCTTTTTTATTCTCTTGTTGAGGAATGATATTATAGTTTTCAACAATTAACCTTTAGGTTTTTTCAAATACATTGTTCTCCAACATTTCCTTGTCTCTAAAGAGTCTATTATTTCGTTCTTTCCACACACCCCATGCTATATAGGGGAAAGTGAAAGCCCATAATCTTCGAATAGAAGGATTCAAAGAGGGAACTTTCCATTGACAGAAGAAGTTTTCAATAGTATAAGGAAACACCCATGATATATTCCAAAGAGTCATAAACTTACCCCATATGGCGGCAGTAAACGGACAGTGGAGAAACAAGTGATTTGTAGACTCCGCCTCATTCTTACATAGATATCATCTCATTAAAGTGTTGATTACCATTAAATTATTATTAATTATACATTCAAAGATTTTACCTCACTAGAAATGAGTAATTCAAACTAAACTATAACATTTGTCATAATTATCAAGTGTTTTCTTTTTCAAGATAGATCACTAATATATGTGTTAAAAACATCATACCACACAAATAAAACACAATGGTACATCATCCATACATAATAGTCACTTAGATAAACTTGCAATATATAACTATGTAGATAATTAAATCTCAACTAATATTCAACTACTCATTATTGATTATTAACTACCCATTGAAAATTTTAATAAAACTATGATTAATATTATTCTTTATAAAGATATTTACTAATCAATATGTAAAAATATTGATTTATTATATTATAGTAATAAATTGTAACATTATTGCAGCAGCAATAAAAGTAAGCATTGGATGACTTCAAAATAGAAATATATTAAAATGACAAAATGTACACAAAGAATCCACTAGCTTAAAATCAGTTCGAAATTCATTCCAATAACACAAATAGAACATTAAAATATAGAATTGTCAACGACAAAATTGTTACAATTCATGATATTCCAAAATAGTAATGCAAAGTAACCATTTTTAAAATGGTTACACTTGTTTGATATGAATGAAATATATCATATGTGCAAAGTTTAATACCATCAGATACTAACACAGCAAGAGGGCTCATGTTAAACAAGCCTCGGGAGACTACTTAAAGGGGAAGATTTGTGAATCTCTTACAATGATGTTGGATAGTGTCGACCCCAAAATATGGTGCCAGCTTAATGGGAGTGCCGAAACTCCACACGTAACTTAAGGGGTCCTTCACCTTTCTATACACTTTATCTGATATTTCCTCCATCACTGTTGCTGTTGCCTCCACTGCTCTTTCCTCATCCGTCTCCATGTGCAATATTGTGGGTTTAGCAGCGACTTCACCCTGCAACAACATCATATGTGGTCTGCGTAAGATTTGTAATCATCCATTTCACAAATTAACCAATAAGAAGACACAAATCTATATCGTTTTTACGGTTGTGCCCCGGTGCATCTCCGAGGCTGGATAGCCGCTGCCGCTGGATAGCCAGTGCCGCCGCTTTTCCCGCTTTTGTGCTCTAATGACCTGATCCATTAAAAAATAAGCTTGTTTAATATAAAATGTCAAACAAAATATAGAATTTGAATCACATTTATTACAAGCTCACCTTTTGGCCTTCCACATCTTCGTAGATGGAGATGTGATCTCCAGCTTCCAGGCCATGTAAGTTAACAAACTTCTCTGAAATAAACCATTCAATTTTACAGTGTGGATTGAAATCAACTATCCCAAATCTTCAATTGTCAGTGTTTGTAAAGATGAACAAGAATAGCGGACTAGAGATGCAGAAATAAAACTTTTGTACGTACTTGTATTTTCTAGTACATACATTCTGCTCTTGTTGTTGTTCCAAAATCTGCATCAATAGAACAATGTTAGTGAGTAATGTGCATGATCCATTTACGTTGGTTCAGAGGCACAAGAAGTATTGTTTTGGAAGCATTCAATACTTGAATTGTAGATGCCAAATATCGGGCGTTTCAAAATCTTCCATTTTAATTATTATGCAGTCGTCATTTGAAAGCAGGTTTGCAAGGTTGTCTTCTGCTGCTTTCTGAAAATCAAAAATATTAATAGTTTAATTTGAAACCATGTTGAAAGGATGGAGAGTAAGCTCAAGAATACAAAGGATGGATTTGAGATTATAATAAAAGTGGGCAGCACAAAAAAGAAACTGAACTGAGATGTGTATTGATTAAGAATTGGGTACCTTGGGAAGCACCATCCTTCCAAGCTTGCCCACGTCACTCTCTTGCAGTTCTTTCTGTAAGAGGACTCTTAAACTCCTGTTTAAGTTATCGACCTGCTTCAAGGAAATATGTTATCAAACAAGAAACCTTTCAAGATCGGAAAACTTTAAGAAGGAGAAGAGAAAAGCATACCTTGTTCAGGTTTGTGGAATGCTGAATCTTCTCTCTTCTCCTCTTCTTCTTGCTTTGATTGATGAGATCAGAGATGAAGTCTTTGGAGCTGAGCTCCTTGTAGCCTACATGCAAAGTCCCTTCAACAGGATTTATCCCCGCTTCAGGTGGATGCTCACTTTTTACCTTTGGGAGATCATGGGGTAATTCCTCCATGTCCTGGTACGCAGGCTTATCATTTAACAAGCCTTCCCAGCCATTTGGGAGGTCATGGAGTAATTCCTCCATGTCGCCGTTTGGGAGGTCATGGAGTAATTCCTCCATGTCCGGGTACGGCTTATCATTTAACAAGGCTTCCCAGCTGTCCACCTCAGGAATAATATCGGCAGAATTAACGCTTTCAGAATCAAAATCGGCAAAATAAACGCTGCCGGAATCAATATTAGCATCAGATGCGCCTGCAAAAAATGGTGCCTCCACAATATTTGACATTGTGATAAATGCCTTGGCTTTATACAAGACACTTTGGCTATCCAAGTTTCTAAAAAGCCTTACACCAAATCCTCCCCTGATGGTGCAAAAGTTTCTGCTTGGCCCTGGCCTGCGCTTTAACTTCTCCGTATCCCTTAAATAAAATCACCGTTTGAATGTACAATCGAACCCACCACCTAAACGTACAATCAACGGTAGATACGATCTAACTTTACATCGACTGCAAAATTAAGATGGAGATCAAGATGAAGATATATTTTCCGACAAACAGTCCTAAAATTTATTGTAAATATCTAAATAGCCACCGCGTCAGTAAACCGACAGTGATCTTCTCTTCCTACACTCCATATAGTACGGCAGTGGAAGTTGCATGCCGTACAAATCCGACCCATCCCTTAAAATTATCTACGCAGAGTTAACTGGAGAAACCAGCGTAGGAATATAAGCCAGAGTTCCCTCACACCAGTTTGATGTACTTGAACTAGAAGAAATCTTCTTGTTGGGCTTCAGAAAGGATACCATACGATAATAGTTTGCAAATTTTTGGATTGTTTTTTTTATCACGTTCTATAATTCATCGTGAGAATAAAATAACAAGAGAAAACTGTAGTTTGGGGAAGTTTGCAAAGTTCATCGTGAGAATAAAATAACAAGAGAAAACTGTAGTTTCGAATTCATCGTGAGAATAAAATAACAAGAGAAAACTGTAGTTAGGGGAAGTTTGCAAAGTTCATCGTGAGAATAAAATAACAAGAGAAAACTGTAGTTTCGAAAGGAAGGGGAAGTTTGCAAAGTTTATGATTGCATTGCATGTTTAGTTGAAAAAAAAATGAAGGGGAAGTTTCTAAAATATAGAAGAGTTAATTGTGAGAGATGATAGAATTTATAATAATATGAAGAAGAGTTAATTGATGATGGAAGGAAGAGTTACTAAAGAGAAAATTGGTGTTAAGTGATGAGTGAAAATAGAAATTGGATCTCATTTAATTAGATATTATTTAATTAAATGGATATGGTGTTCACTAGAAAATTATTATTATTTAATAAATAATAATAAATGATTATTAATTAATTAGGTGATAGATGATGAATGAAAATTATTAAATGATAAAATGATAATATGTGGTAAATGCTTCTAAATTAATGATGATTAATAAAAATTAATTGATTGATGATTGTTCAATTATTACGTCATGTATAAGCAATGTGATGGGTGATAAAGGATTATTCAAGATGACAAAGGATATTTTTATTGCATTTTATCTAGGTTGATGTCAATCTCTAAGATTTTAAGTTAAAATCACATGTTTCAAGTGTGTTGTTTGATGATTTGGAAGCATATGTCTATGTTTGATGTTTGCTTGTGATTATTTATTTATGGTGTGGTGTGTTATAGATGGTATGGGATAAGGACCATGAAAAATGAAAATGAATGAAAGATACACACAAGCAAGTAAGCAATAATTCAAAAGGATACAAAGACGCGATCTTGCTCGTAGTCAAGTAGAAAATTAATTGATTGATGAATGTTCAATTATTACGTTGTTGATATGGGAAAGACACATCTCAGAAATAATATGAGGATTGGGAAAGGCATACCCTAATGATGATAATATGACTAAAGGATCAAGGTTTGCAACAAGATTGGGAACAAAACCAATGTATGTTTTGGATAACACATTAGATTGCAAAACAAGATTGTATAGATTAGAATTGTTACATTTGGAAGGAACAATCTTAGGGCTGGATGGGACTATGGAGGGATGTCAGATAAGTGGATTAATATGCTTGAACCAATGACAAGGGAAAACAAAGTCTAGTGATAGGTATGAAAGGATTAGGGATTTATTTGGTAGAGGATGGGAGACATGAGGATTATTGGATGGAGGATTTAGGATATGATCTCCAAAGACTATGTCATAGAGGAATACATTTTTTTCTCCAAGATATGGATTTGAATAGTGTTATGTAGACAATGCCATGGTATTTGATAGTATATGACTAAAGGATGGACATGTCAAAAGTTTTCCAAAGCATGATTTAATTTTGTGCCCCATTCCTTATCAAGATCAAGGTAAGTAGGGAAAATGGATGTAAACAACATGGATTAGATGTATGGATGAGATGTCATGAAAAAGGTATGAAATATGAGACAACTTTCCCCTAAGTGTATTGGTCCATATAGATATTTGGTCTTACTCATGATGCATGTTTTCCAAGTTTTCATCATGGTACTTATCTAAAGTTCCATAAGAATGGTTTCAATTATTGGAAAAAAAATTCTCTTTAATATAATTTTTTATTTATTTATTTATTTATTTATTTATATTTTCTAGATGGAATTGATGTTTTAGATGATCACTGATTGTTTTGAATCCTCTAGTAGTTTTGATTTAGATGTTGGTGTCATGATATGCCAATAGTGACCTCTATGGAGGAGTTGCCTTGTAAAGATCATGGCGCTTGCATATAACCCATTGATATCATTGTGATCCTTGTTGATAGTAGGGTTGGCCTTATCAAAATGCATACATCATGATAGAGTGCCATAACCCAATTGTTGCATATTTATCATAATATGGTAAATTGAATTATTGAAAAAATTCAATTAAATATTAAATGCAGATCTTGGAATATTCAAAAATTGAATGAAAGAAGTTGACTGATGTTGACCTTGTGAAATTTTGAAAATTATTTTATATGTTACCAAGAATTGAATGTTACTGATCAATTTGCAAGTGCAAGTGTGTGTAGTTGCAGGGTGATAGGTTGAAGGATGAGAACATGATTGAAGTAGGAATGTTTAGTTGGATCAAACGGTAAGCCAATTGGAATTTGGGTGCACACACCACAAATGGCATGATGACTTGCATTTGAATTAAATTGCATATATAAGAGAATGAAATTTCCTAACTTGAATTATCTCTATTATTGAAAATATTGGCTTGTAGATTAAATTTTTTCTACTCAAACTCTGTGCTTTGTAGAAAACAAATGAAAGTATTAAAAAAATGATTAAAAAGGATAAAAGATTTCATTATGTGAAAAATAAGTGAAAAGAAATTCTTTTACTTTGTTTATATGGATGCTCAAGATGAAATTAAAATTCCTTACTCAATTTTAAAAAAATATGAATGACATATGGAACTTATAAATTCTCCAAACAAACCATTTATATATGTGTGTGTGTGTGTAAAGAAATTTGAATACATACATATGTATATATATATATAATTGAAATAAAGAATGAGTATATAAATACCAATAGGTATATGTATATATATGAACATATATATATATATATATTTCAATTATATATATATATATACATATACATATATATGAATACATATTCATATTCTTATCAAAATTTAAATTGATAACTGATAGGATTCTAATATCAAACTATTGAAAATTAAATAAGATTATGGAGGATGTGGTCTGCCATGAAACTAATAGCAATATTCAAACAAGTAGTGATCGATGATAAGGCAATAATAACTTTTCCAGAGGCATTGAAAAAGAAGATGTTTCCATTTTGAATACACAGGTAGTGAGCAAAATTGCATAGCGAAGAAGTTGTTTGTTGGGAAGGAAAAAATAGAGAGAGAGCTCATGGGTGAGGGAAAAATCAAGAGAAAAAATCACACAAAGCTTGATTTCTGAGGTAATCTGATCACTTAAGAAAGAAAACACAATTTTCTTCTATCATTTTTCCTCATTGTTGAATGGCATTCTTCCATTTTTATATGTCAATTTCATCATTCAAAAAGTAAGTTCCATTCTTGATTAATATCCATGGCCTTGAGCTGAGTGGCATGGCGTTGACCATTGTTGGGTCACTCGACCTGCAATTGTATTATAAGAGCTTTATGTAGAAGCCTTGTGGCTAGCTCTCTGAGCTAAGTCGAGTCTTAGAGTATTAAGTTAAGACTGTTCTTAAGGCTGTACTCTCATGCAAGCCCTTCGATGGCTAATCAAAATCTCTATTCCTTTTCAGGTATGTGCAGGATCATCATGGAAAAAATAGGCCCTTAAGTGGCAAAAAATTTAGAAAAATCAGAGTTAGGCATCTTGACATAAAAATTTGAATAAGCTATCTATATTATTTCAAAAATATGTAAGAATAGAATTTGTAGCAAATTGAATGTAGTTTTTAAACTACTAGATTTATTTTTTTTAAATAATCTATTTGGTGAAAATTTGAAATTTCAATGCAGTAGTACTTAAATTTCAGGGAAAAAATAAGAAGTAGGTGTCATCTGACCACCCTAACCATAATAAAATGATAATATTTTTTTATAATATTTTAGATATAAGTAGAGGACTCATGTCTCGATGTGATGCAATTTTTTTGTAATTTTTTTCCAAGTAAATAATTAATTATGAATTTTTTATTACAACTTTTAAAAATTATAAAAACTTGTATGTCTAACCACCTTAACTTAGTCAAAACTTCATGAAATTCAATTGTTTTTTAAATTCTATAGTATGTGAAGCATAGAATGTGACGCATGTTTCAGATTCAAAAAATGTGATACCTTTTGAAAGCTATAGATGTTTTTCAATCAACCTATCAATCAAGACTTTAGTCATAATTCAAATAGAAAAGGAATAATAATTATTTATTATTTATTCAAAGTAAAGCATAATTTATATTGGTGGAAATCTGAGAATCTCCTTTAAAAACCCTTTTCTTTTCATCAATTTTGGGTAAAAAAAGTCGTTAGCCACATACCTTACACATACCCATCATATCGCCACTTTTTGGCCCATCATTATCCTGCACATACCCTTTCACTATATTTTATGATGAATAAACATTATTCTAGATCAATCAACAATCCCCAACCTTGTGTTTTATTTTAAAATGTTTTGTATCCACCTTATCGACTGGTCGAAGCTCAAAGAGCTTCAAAGGCTCAGCCATTATCTCTATCTGCATTCAAATGCTTAGCCTATGATGGCTGTCAGAATTTCTTTTGATTTATTTTGTGAAGGATCGACTACGATCCTGTGGAGGGTAAGGGACCCCTTTGTATTTTTTATTTCCTTTGTATTTTATCTAATTCTTGTTATCAAATGGGATGATAAAAGAGAGGGGCTTTGTCAAATGTTTCTTAAGCCTTGCAAATGTATGTAGGTTGTTATTTAGTGAGAAACTGACCTCTTTCAATAAGAACGATGGCATGAATAAATGTTTGGGCTACAGACAAAGTCTGCATGTAGAATAAGCCCACATGGGAAATTTAAAATATATCATTGATGCTTAGAAAAGAGAAACATGACCATTTGGATTGGTTGACCCAGAGCAACTGTAGTCTATTGTTTCAGCCTAAAAGGCATGAGTATTGATTGAACTTGAAGTTTCTATGCTTTCTTTGACTAAAATAACATTTACTCATATTTATTTGACAAAACATTTCAAACATAGTTCTTTATAATATTAAGTTGCTCATCAATTTTTTTAGTGATGCAAGTGAATAATAGACAATCTATACTTATGTATGAAACAATGCAATTTGATTTGATTATTTTCAGTACATTGTGTAAGAACCTATTATGTTTTAAACAGTGAACAAATACTTGTAAAGTGATCATTTCGCATGTAAATAGCTTTAGATCTACAAATAGAGTAAACTACACTATTTGACTTTAAATGTAACTATTTAGTTTGAAATAGTATTGTGTTGACGTAAACAATGGATATTCTTTTGCAAACAACTCAGTTTTGTTAAAAATTTACCTTTATAGCTGAAAACAACTTGCTTATAACTTTTTAGTAGAAAACATAACTTGTTCAGTTCAAATAATGAATATACATACATGTGAATAGCTTGCTTTATAATTGTTTAGTAGGAAGCGGTACTTGTTATCTTCAAACAATGAATGTACAAATGTAAACAACTTGCTTCACAACTATTTAGCAGGAAATTATACTTATTTTTCTTAAACAATGAATTTTCTTATGTAAACAACAATGTTAGAGTATCACAGTTTTGAGAATGCAATAACAGTATGTGTGAAACTATTAGCATAGACTTGTTTAGATCATTTATTTTGACAAGAAATGTCACGGGAATACTACTTTAAGATTGTAAATCCAGATTTTATAATTATTTCAAAATGTATGTACAAATTTTAAACATAAGTAGGCACATATATGTGTATGCACAGACTTCGTCTATGTACATACACATACTTGTGACATACCTTCTTTTGTTTTTAGTACATTTTTAAAAGGAAAATGATAAGTAGAAAATAGTCATAAGAATGATATGATTGATTGTTGAATTACTCTATGAATCTTAAATTTGATTTTTGTTTAGAGTATAAATTAGTATTTTGTTCCTTCTTTTGAAGATATTTGTGAAAGAATATTTTAAATACTTGAATAGAACAGTGATACCTTAGTTGACTAGAGGACCTATAGGTAGATATTGCTAGAGGGTAGATAGTTGTTATGAGAAGTATAGTAGAAAGTTACCTTCTAGGATGGGTGCTGAAATGGAGTTCAGAGAGTAGGTTTTCTTTACTAGAACCTATTGTTTTATGTTGTTGCAACACATTTATTATGCTTGTCCAAGCAATATAGTTCATTATGTATGTATGAACTATGTGATCTCACTCTTTTCCATTCCTAGCATAGATCTTGCACTTTCTTTTTCTAACTTGTAGATAGAAATTGCATGTTGATGTATGGGATGTAGAAGTTGAGAAAGACAACTTCACAGACCCCGAAGATCACCTGCATGCAAATAACCTGTCATAGAAAGAAGAGATGGAGACAAACAAGCAAGGGTGCTCTGAAAGTTGAAAAATGTATTCATCCGAGAGAGATAAATTACAATGATGAATCCTTATAAAAGGATATTGTGCAACCCTAAAAGAAACCCTAATAGGTAGACATTTAATAATTAATATAATTATTAAATGTCACAAAATGCAAACTAAAGTGAAATCTTAAGAGAGGAATAAAGGTAATTTAATCAACATGATTAAATTAAAATCTTTACTCTAACACCCCCCCTTAAGATGAGAAAAAGTGCAGCTACAAACATGTGCAAGAAAGCAAAGGTAACTACAATGCAAGAAAGTAATGGGTCCAGCAACAAGGCTCGATCAAGTACCCAATTACAACCAAATCTCTGTAAAGTGGAGAAATAGAGAAAACCTCATGGGAAAAACTCTACTCCAAAAAGAGATGAAAGAAATAAATGCACTAATAACAGAAGGATAGGAGGTAGATAACATAAGACCCCCCATAGACAGCTTCTATCATATAAGTACATGTACAATGGTCTCCATAAGAGAAATAGAAAGAGAATAGAAGGCCCCCCCACAATGAAGAAACTCTTGTCGCACATATGGATGCCTGAGGTAGAATCCAGAAAGAGATCCTGAAGCGGCATATAATATTCCTCCCCTTGGGAAGAAACAGATCCAAAGGACAATGTCAAAGAAACCCTGTGAAAAGAGAAGAACCAAGATGTCTCAAGATGTGTGCCATGATAGGATGCTGAAGAATCTCTCTATTTGAACTGAAACAAAAGATGTCAAATCCAAACTGAACTGAAGACTCAAAAACTGCAACCTCTGAATGCATGGATGATGGTGGGCTAACAGGTGGAATATGGCTGTCAACAAAGAGGAGCTGAAAATCCTCAAAGTAATCCTCCAAATCTGCAATATAGGACTCTACAAACAAAGATGAAATGCCTACAAGATAAGAATCCCAAGTAGCCATGTCTGAAAGATGTATGATGTCCTGCTTAGCTTAATCAATAGGAGCCAAAGAAGAGGCAATATCAAACTGATCAGGAACAACAGGAGATGATGTTGATACATGTATAATCTCAGTCTGAAGAGTAGGAACTGTGAGACAATCCTCTGATTCATCGGAATATGTAAGGGTGTCTAAATATTGAAGTTCCTCTAAAGTATCATGATCAAAAGGTGTGTTATCTCTCCAACCAATGGGTACAAGACAATCTGAAGCAGGATCCTCTGGGAATGGAGAAAGACTGGGGTCTCCATAGATTTCCCAAAGATGTGTCCAAAGTGAGTGAGGACAATCAATGCCCAATATAGCCCACACAGTGTCAGAAACAACACTAGACAAAATAACTCCTACTATGTGATTTCTAATGATATCCCAAGCTAGTTTTCCCTCTAAAGTTGCTGGTTTAGGTATGAGATCATACAAATAAGGCAAAATATTAAGCCACCTACAATGTGTAAGTATACCCTTTGCCCATGACTCATAATTACCCCGTTCCAGAAAAACAACTGAAGGGTGAGTAGAAAAACCCATGATAACTCTTCAAATTAACAAATCTGAGACTAACTAACCTCAATACTGATAAAGCAGATCAAATAAAGCCATCCCATGCAAACAGATCATTTCCAAGTGCCAAAATGTCCAAGTGATTGACAGATGTGTGAAAACACAAAAAACTAAATAAAAAGTACCTGGGGAAGATTCTGGAAAAATAAATTGCAGATCTGGAAAGCTCACAGAAACACCTTTCCAACGCCTATTCGTTTGTGAAAAACGGAGTCCGTATGCAAAAGATATGGCTCCGGGAGTGCAAAAAGCTTGTTCTGAATTTGACTGAGAAAAAAATGCATCAAAACGGAAAAAACTGAAAATTACACCTGCACCATCAGATCGGCGCCGGAATCAGCTTTCCAGTGCCTATTTCCATTCGGAAAACAGAGAAAAATTGAGCATTTTATACCCAATTTCGTAAAACAGCTCCAAAAGGTCCAATTTGACCCTTCTAGCCCTCAGGGGCTAAAAAAAATCGGCCCCTGGTCCTCTCAGCGACTAGGGGGCTGAAGATGGCGGCGCACGAGCGGCTGGTGGCATGGAGGTGGCGCAGAGGTGGCGGGCTGGTGGCGCGCTGGTGGAGGCCGGGCTGCGGCGGCGGCAGGGCGGCCGGGCGGCGAAGGTGGTGGCCAGGCGGCAAAAGCTAGTGGCCGCCACCTCTGCTGGTGGCCACTTGGCTGAGCGGCAGCGGGGCTAGCCTTTGAACTGGTAACGCACAAAAAAAACAAAAAAACTTTGTTTTTTTAATTTTTTTTAATTTTATGAGATTTTTGACCTCGAAATCGTGCTTGGGGTCGTGCGCTTGAGCCAAAAAAATTTGCCTCCCAGATCAACTATGCCCAAATAGGTCATGCCATATATGAAAATATGGGTTTTTGGCCGCTCTGAATCCAACCGTGTGGTCCGTTTGGGCCCAAAATGCACCCAAAAAATGGAGTAAGCTAGATCCACTCAAAATCAGCCAAAAAACTTCTGAAAGCCCTATCAAACCCTCGAAGCTCCAAATTCTTCAGAAATCGAACAAGAAGCAACAAGTCTGGAGCTCTGATACCATGTAGAAGTTGAGAAAGACAACTTCACAGACCCCGAAGATCACCTGCATGCAAATAACCTGTCACAGAAAGAAGAGATGGAGACAAACAAGCAAGGGTGCTCTGAAAGCTGAAAAATGTATTCATCCGAGAGAGATAAATTACAATGATGAATCCTTATAAAAGGATATTGTGCAACCCTAAAAGAAACCCTAATAGGTAGACATTTAATAATTAATATAATTATTAAATGTCACAAAATGCAAACTAAAGTGAAATCTTAATAGAGGAATAAAGGTAATTTAATCAACATGATTAAATTAAAATCTTTACTCTAACATGGGAACACACCAAATTCCACCTTGCATATTTTTCTCTTGCTAAATTTTTCATGCAGGGTTGGGCATTCTTCAAGTAAAAATAATACTGGGGAGCGTAAGCTTTGTGGTTGGGCGATAAAGTGCTTGAACCATGTTCTTGTCCACCAGTGGAGGTGAGCATCAAAGAAGAACCTTAGTTGTTTACAAGACTATTTTAGTCTAAGATGTATCTTGATATAATAAATTCATGTAGTTGATGTAAATTGTACATAGTATTGACTTTTTGGCCTTGAGATCCAAGTCAAACCTGATATTGTAATTTGACTTTTGAAATGAATATAAGAAACTTTGACTCGTTTTAAATGGACATGTGTAGCTACGATTGACTTTGGCCACTAGTTATGTCTTTTTAATTTGGAGTTTATTCATGTGTCATCTACAATAATATTAATTAAGTAATAATTTTGAATGGGATATTGCATAGAGTTCCATGGGATCTCTTATGCTAAAGTGTTTCTGCAAAGATGCGACGGATTTGTGATTTATAAGATTTTTGGACTTTAGGCGATACGTTGGATTATAATGGATGCGAGTAAATTCGAATGGATTATTTGGCATTTTGGATGTAGGAATTTTATTTTCCAATCTTAGGATAGTGGATGATGGAGTTTAGATTTTGGATTGGGATAGTGTTTGGAACCAATACTTTTATATGCCTTGTGTGATGACCATTTTGAAGGAGGTGGACTGTTGTTATATGTGGGAGACCTTTTTTCTAGTGGCTCCACTTTTTAATTGGATATTAGATTTGGACTCTTGTCTTTTTTTGATCTATTTTCTTTGGGATTCATTTTAAATTCATTTGTTTGGTTGGGTTTTGGATTCAATAGATTTTGACATTTGATTTTAGACTTTGATCTACAAGTTTTGGTTTTGTTGGTTCCAATTGGTGGTATTAGAGAATTATAAATGATACTTTATGGTGTGGATGGGAGGAGTATTGGCAATGCCCTTATGGTAAGGACTAAACATGACCCCTATTTTGATATTTGCATTGGATGAATTTTTCCCTAATATCATGGAGGTATCACTAACATCATCATATTTATCGATTAGAGAATAGCTAAGACCTTAATATCAAAGATTTCTATGAAACTATACTAGTTCTAGAATGTCTTTATTCTTGACCATTTGACATGTTAATTTGAGCCATGGTAGATTTTGTAGCTTCTTGTTTGATTTGATCCATGTAGTAGCTTTTGTATCTTCTTGTTTGATTTGATCCATAGTAGCTTTTATATCTTCTTGTTTGATGTTATCCATGCCAATTATTTGATTATCTATGTGTCCAAGGGAGGAAAGTGTCTCATCTTAGGAAAAAGAGGTGGTTAGGGTTTGGATAGGGTCAAATCCAATTTCATGATCATGGATGGTATAGAGTTCAATGAGGGGATCATCTTGGATTTCTTGTTCATAGGTAGGTTTTGTTGGTGTTTTTTAATGTCCAAGTTGATTGTCAAGACAACCTAAAGGATAGCCAATTCTTATACTTAATTTTCCTAAAGGTATGGCCAATGAACAAGAGAAGGATTTTGTAATTTTCCCCTCTACACTTTAGACTTTACAAAACCTAGGAGGGTGATCCTATGTAATATCAATTAAGAATTCATATAATTAACTTTAGATGTTGTTGCAAATAGACATACTCTTTTCTTATGACCAAGATTTGTAAGATAAACAATAGAAAGGGCTAGGATCTTGGTGTTTAATTCAATTTATGAGTTTGAGAGTATAAAAATAACATTATGTAATAAATATTGATTGAATTGTAAATTTGTTCATTAAAATTGTTGATCATGAAGATTATAATTAGAATTTTGCACATACTGGTGCCTTAAACCTAGGTCATGAAGTCAAGCGAAACATAATTGAAAACCCTTATAATAGTATGGATTCTAACATCAAAGTTTAATGATAATGCATTACACTACCATTCCTTTAGAATTTCACAATTAATTCTACTTACAAATCCATGTATATACCTAAAAAATTCAACATTTCTCATAAAGAATATTTAATTTACTATTTGAGTAAAAGCCATGAGATCTAAACATTTGTGTACATAGGAAAGACTACAAAGATGAACAAAGATAGATCCTTGATCAATTTTATTCATAAATGTTGAATGTAAATACATGTAGGAGACAATTTTCCTGTAAAGTTTGTCATGTATTGGATTCTAAATGCTAGTATGAGTACCAAATTACCAATCACATTGGCATCCTTTTCTAACAAGACCTAAATCAGACATATACAAATTGATATACAAAATTTTCTATGCTTACAAATTTTTCAAGATCTTTGCAAAATGACCCTGAATTCATAAAACAAGAGAGTGAACAAGCTTCAGGTCATAGGAAAGATGCCACATTTTCATTTGACCATCTTGTCCTAAAAATATAAAAAGAAAAAATCTCTTGAGGAAGATGAAAAGAAGGTTCACTAAAAGATAAATCTTCTTTAACTAAAGAAGAAGATGCTCAATAATGCTAAAATGATGAAAGGGAGAATGATTATACTTTGAGGCTTTATCTCTTGAGATGAAATCATGTTCTTTGTTTGAATTCATTATGGTCAGTTGCAGTTGATGCTAAGTAAACCATAGAAGACAAAAAGGAATGCCAAACCACTTGGGAAAAGAATGAAAGAAACATTTAAATGTCATGTCATTTAATACATCTAACTTGTGTCATGGAAAAATAACTCATAGCTCTAGCATCTGAATGTACTTTTCATCCCAAGCTTGATATAATCTTTCTAATGGCCATTGATATTCAAGGAGTTGATCCATGTTAAATGTGTAGCGATGATACTTGGAAAAAATTGAATCAACTTCAAGTTATGAAACTCTTCTAGGAACTTATCAGTATCCAACATTTTATCCATAAAAAATTTCACGAGCTCAACATCAATCTTATTATCATCATAGATGAAGAAAGCCAAGGTAGGAGTTATTACTTCACATAGGGATTCCCACTAAAGGTAATCCTTTATCTCTCCATTCACATTCTTGATATCAAGCATAATTATAATATCATTTTTTTCAAACTCCTCCAACCTTGTTTTTGTAGGTAAAAAATGCATAACATTGATTATATTATTCTAACATCACTAAGATGCATTTATACGAAGGATGGAGGAGAGAAAAAAATGAAGGAAAGCAGTTTAACTGATAACTAAAAAAGTTAATTAACCTACCGAATAGTTAACCTTCCTGATGCTACTAGCCACTGATAATGTAATATAGGTGATTATGCTAACATTCCCCCCCTTATTATATTATTCCTATAAATGTATCCCTAAAACCTTACACCTTGCCAAGGGACCCCCCCTTAAGGCTTAGATAACAAAACTTGTTGGTTACAAAATATATATACATATTTGTGAAGATCTTTGTTGAAGAAACAAATCTTGAATCAGGCGGAACTCCATCAAGCTACCTCATGACCCTTAGAATGGTGTCTCTTTGAGCTAAATTCCCAAGTTCTTCCTCCCATGAACTCCTGAATCACAAATTCTTGAATTATTTGACAACAATCCATATTCAGATCTCTAAACACATGGCTCCATCAAGTTGTCTGATGACCCTCAGAAAGGTATAATTCTTGATCACAATCTTGTAAGCTCAATGGAAAACAATCCATATTGAGCTCTACACCAAACCCATTACCTGTCTCTACAAACTAAACTTCACAATATATGTATTCTTCAAATATGTTAGCCCAAAGTCTTAACATAAAAAATCTGTGGCTTGAAGGAGATTCCAAAAACATAATCGACTGCCTCTATGGCAAGTCTCCCCCCTTGTGGACCATTAAATCGTGGGTTGAGGATGCCATATTGACTTTGGCTAAATTTGATAAAATTAAAATATCACATGCTTATATAGAAGCCAATGCTATTGTAGATTTTTTCGCTAACAAAGGAGTTAGGAGTAAAGATTGTGCACCTGGCTTAATATTAGCGATCTAAACTCTAATGTCTACGCCCTATTAAATTATGATAAATCACATGGAAAAGGGACGTGTTATCCCTTTAATGAGAATAGGTTGGATCTTTCACATCACAATCATTAGAGTGCATGGGACCGAGCCCAACTGCTTAATCTACAAGAAAGCTTTGCACGCTTTGTGTGTTCTTAGATTTGGCAGGGCCAATTTTAGTAAAGCTTTCGATTGGGTCTACCCCACTGTGTCGGCTGAAATGGGAGGAGACAGAAAGCGAATTGAGCCAGACAACTATGATACACACATGAAAAATGCCAAGGCTTGGAATAATGTTAAAAGTGGAGGGTTGCTTCCTTTCCTAGAGAAGATCCATGGCTCTAACCAGGAGGCTACGGACCTCTTTGTTAAAAATTGGAATGATGGAAACTTGACCCTATTTGGTAGGAATGTGGAGCTCAACGAAAATCTTATCATTGATGTTACGAGATTATCTACTGAAGGGAAGAAGTTCTTCAGGGACAGGGCTTTTTCTGATGAAGCTGTGATCAGATTTCCTAAAAAGGACAAAGAAAGGCTAAGTCTGGTTAAAATTGCAAACAGCTACTTCGATGCAGACACCATAAAGGCCATTTGGAGAAAGGTTATGCAGGTCATCATGGAGTACATTACGGTGGACAGGCGCTTCACCAAAGTCTATGGCTACCACTTTTCTCTTCTTAATCACTTCCGCTACAAGGTTAGGGTCTCTCTCCCCTATTATCTTTTATGTTCCTTGAAGAAAAGCTTGGAGGATAATAAGAAAAACCCTAAAAGATTCCCCATCCTGCACACTAGGTTAATAAGGTTGATTGTTGAACATTTCCAAAAAATGCATGCCCCCGCTATCCTGGAAACTATCCCTGATTCTGAGAGTGACGACACTGAGCCCAATGGCTCAGAGTATCTGCCTAACTCTAGTCCAGCTAGAAAAGTCCTTTTCTTGCACGTTGTCCCTTCTGGGAACAAAAACCCTACTCCCCTTTCTGGTAATACCTGTGCTGAGCTTGAGCTTGATAGCCCCTCCCTTAAGAATAGTTCTTTTGAAAAGAAACCCCAGGCCAAAAGTCTTGTTTCCTACTCTGAAGATTCCTCTGAGTCAGAGGAGTCTGATGCCAACAAAACTGAGCTTTGCGCTGAACCTCTGCCGAATAAACATGTTAATGATGACTCCCCTATTATTCCTAACCCTGAGAAAAATTGTCCTAATAATGGAAAAGAGCCCTCTCTAGATGTTCTGAACCTTGCCAAAACCAATTATGAGTCCCACTTCAAGCTCTTGGAATGGACTTTCATTGAAATTAATGACTTGAAAATAAAAAATTGGGCCCTTCAAAGCAAGATTGAAGAGTTGGGTGCTAAGATTGCAGAGATTGAAAAGAAAGATGTGGATCACAGTAACAAAAATATAGACTCCAAGGTTGAGAACATAAGGAATACCATCAAAACCGTTGCTGAGCAAAACAACTGAATGGCAAGACACAATGCCATTATCATTAACGCGATGACTGAAAAGCTTGATAAAGCCCAGCAGGGATCTCTGGTGGTGGATCTAGAGGAAACAGAGAACAAAAGCCAGGATACGGATGCAGGCATTTCCAAAAGAATTAGAGCCAATCTGAAGCGCAAGGTCCCCCCTACTTCAAAGATGATTCAAATTTTTAAAAAGGGAGTCAATGATATGCAGAATCTGGAGGTGGAGACGGAGTCTATCCTCAAGACTCTAAATTAACAGCTGGGGTTTTTGGTGCTTACTTTGATGTTCCTTTTGGTTTGACCTTTCTAGTCTTTTTCGTTTGGTTGTTGTTGATCTTTTCTCGGGTAGCTGATCTTTTTGGTTGGACTATTGTGTCATCTTTTCTATTTTGTAAACATTGTGGTTTCAGGTCCCTGTAAAACCCGTTTTACCCCTTTTATCAAAAATAAGGAAAATAAAAAAATTCAAGCCAAAAGTGCTTCTCATGCAAAGCATCATCTCAAAGTGAGAAACTTACTTGAGATGATGGTGCTACCAACCTCCAATATGATCTTGATATAGTTCATCTATATAATTTCTTGGATGATTCTTTGGAGATCTTATTAAATGTAGCAAAGATAGCCTCAAAATTCCAAGAATAATCATTGGAATATCCATTCACACCTTCAAAGGTTCTATTAAATATAACATCATTTGATGACTTCAAAAGAACAAAAATCTAGAATGTCCATTTTCTTTTTCTTTTCATACATATGATGAACTCCTTTATAAGCCTTTAGCTTAGTGAGCATCGAAGAATTTTAATAGCAATGAACACAACAAGGATAAATATACTTTTGTAGTTTCCTTTGTAATCTACAGTATATGTCTTTATGCCATTTTTTATCACATAAACATACCTCTCTCTATTATGTTGCCTTTATTGCATGAAAAAACTCCTTCAATCTCTTTGATAGGGGTTTCAATTACTTGTTAACAACTTATGATCCCAAATTTGGATAACTTCTATGGTGATTATTATAGACCATTTTGGGATTCTAGCCGTATTCGCCCTTGATCTAGATCTTTCTATAGATTCCTTTAAACATTCCAAATGAAACTACTCCAAATGGAACTATAAAATAGTATCAAATGAACTCTATCCTACTACCTTCGAGAAATATGACCAATACCTAATAAAAGGAAGCATCCAATTACATCAGTTGTAATAACAATAATGTATCCTTGCTCTAGAGCTAACTAGGCTCCTTTCCAATAGGCTTCAACTTGAAAAAATTCTTCTTTACACATCCAATATCAATAGCAATCATGCTTTGGTATTGCTTCTCATTTTAAAGTCATGAAGAAACTTAAATTTCTCATAGATGCTCCATGTTGGCACTTAAAATTCCTCCAGTATTGAATCAACAACATCAAGAGAAGTAGCAAAGTTCACAAGTCACATCACTTTGAGAATAATAGAGTGGAGGCAATGATGGTTCTGGCGACACTGGGAAACACCTAAAGTGGCTAATGAGTAGAAAATTTTGGATTTCTATGAAAACTCCAAATTCCCTTGCACAATCACACACTTTCTTCACCAAAGTACAAATAACAATACTTAATGATTAGGCTAGAGTGTACAAGAAACAAGAAAACATAATTCTAAAATTAGAAAACACAACCACACCATCCTTATCTTCAATATTTCACTCTATGCATCTTTTTCAATACTGCACATGCATAGATGAGGCTACACCATTCATCTCGTATACAGACATAGACTACATCTTGCAGATATTACAATGAAGTAGACATGGTGAATTACAAAGAATTTCCCCTTATTGCAAAAATTACCAATGCAATTTAACTCACATGCCCAAAATGACTATTGTGCTCTAATAACATATGTAGGTAAAAAATGCATAACATTGATTATATTATTCTAACATCACTAAGATGTATTTATACAAAGAATAGAAAAGAGTGATAGATGAAGGGAAGCAGTGATCTAGGTGGATCTCAAGACCCTAAAAATTCAAAAGTTATGAATGCCCTTGGAATCAATACAATGCCAAAGTGCTCAGAACTGGACTCAACGCAACTTGAACAGGTGAAAAAGGAGCTCGTACGCAAAAGTTATGGCTAGTGAAAGTTTGGTCAAACTAGTACCTAAGGCTAGTCAAAAAGGCAAAAATTTGATCAATTCAAAATCGATTGAAATTAGCGTCAAAATGAAGTACTCATTGCCATGATCCAAATGATGCTCATTTCATCGAAAATGGAGCACATACACGAAAGATATGGTAAGTCAGCTTTTGCAGTTGACTAAGTTGACCAGGGTACCATTGATGTTGTCGGCATGATGTCAGCATGCTAACATGGTAGAACCAGCACATGACATGTGGCAAGGTGACATCAATAGGGTTAGATGACGTGGACCAATCAGAGCTTGACATGTGGTAGTCTGTACGATGACACGTGGCAATGATGTAGCAGGTACAGTCAACAGGTCTTTGAAAGCATGGTGATTTGACATGGCAGTGATTGTGTTTGATTCACGAGTTACATTAAATGTCGCATGGCACCTTCTCGATGTGCCATGTGGCAACTCCTTCGTCCGCTAGTTCAACCGTTTACAAAAAATATGGTTGGGCGATTCGACCCCCCAACCTCCACTAATGGCGACTGCATTCACTGTTACTCCACGCAAACTGCCCTTGCTCTATAAGGGGCATCAATTTTTTTTAGCATTTAACAATTTAGAATTTTTTAAAAGACATGGTCAGTGGGGGTTGAACCACTGACCCACCACTAACTAAAATAGTTAGCTACCATTGCACCACGTAAGTTTTTGGATATATATATATATATGGGCCATGTTATGTTTTAAACACTATTCAAGCCCGAATTGTTAACAATAACTTTATATGGTACAAAAATTAACCCCCAAATGCATAAGCCAACAAAAAGGGGTTATGAATGTACCATAGAAAAATGGCTCTTGGACATTTTCATGGTCTTTTAGGTCTTTCTCTCATGATGCTTGATTTATTTTGCTTTGATTTAATGTTGCAATGTGACTTATGCATTCACATTAGGTCCTAAAAATTCAAATTAAGGTGTCTTGTGAAGGTGTTGTGAACTATTGTAAAACATTTCTACACTTCTCTAGACTCTTTTCATTACAATAAACCTAAAAATCACCTTTTCAATTCTTATCAAGTCCTACTTTGAAGTTTTGTAAAGTCTTGTAACAAGATTTCATGCTTTTCTAGGCTTGATTTCACTATTTACACCTTTCTTATGCTTTGTTTGACCCCTTTATGCACTCATAAGGCTTAATTAAGTGTATTTTTGAATGTAAACCTGACAAACAACATTAAATGACGGCTTAATTCCTGACACCCACTTACAAGTCCAAGGTGGGACCCATTCGCCATGGGTGGCAAATGAGTCCCTCTTGGCTCCAAATTCAAAATATTTCAAATTTTCTTTCGGGTTTTTATTCAAAATTGCCTTATGTCAGCCTGTGATGTATTATTTGGTTATTAAGGCACAAGTGTGTATAAATAAGTGTTTTTCTCTCCTCATTTTACATCTCCCATAATCTCCTAATCTCATAATTCATTCAAGCATTCAATCATCCATTCAAGCACTTTTCATCATTCAATCAAGCATCAATCAAGTATCTTGGAGCAGCCATTGACATATCTTTATATTTCTTCAACAAGGTTGTGGTGATTTTAGGACATTTTCATGTTGTTTATTCATCATTCCTTGTTCATTCCATTTCATTTCTTCATTAAGGGCTTGATTACCAAAGTGGGATCTGACCAAGGCAAATCTCTATAACCTAACCCTTAACCATTTTTCCCCTTTTGCATGTGTGTTTGTAGAATTTTGTATGCAGATTTATCAATCAATTAGGTGTTGAAAGGTGGTCAAGAATTCAACAAAGTGTTTCAAGTCAACTACATCCTATTTCAAGCTTGGAGACAACCTACAGTCCGTTTTCTACAAATTTGACTTTGTCAACCCAACAAGAAGACAAGTATAGATCTAGAACTACACAATTGGTCCTTGATTTCACAAAATTTTGGAGGAGGAATGATTCACCATTAGTAGTGAATGAGTTCCACCTTAAGGCTGGAAAACTAGATTTTGTCATATTTTGGATCCCGACAATCGAAAACCAGTTTTTAGGACTTTTTGCCAGTAGTAGGACTGATTCGCCATCAGTGATGAATGAGTCCCACCAGTGATTTTCACTTATTTTTTTCAGCATTCAAGACACTCTAGAGTCATCATTCATTGCCCAGGTGCACTCTATTCAGCCTTGTTTAATTCGGTTTGCATTCGTTTACTTCTTGATTGCTTTTTTTGCATATCACATTGTGTTTTCAAACATTGCACATTTCTTAGGTTTTGCATTCATAATCAGTCAATTAGCTCATTCAGTTGCATTTAGATCATCTCATTTAGCCTTAATCACATCATACATTTCCTAATTTGACTGAACCACATTAATATTGGTGGGTCTATTTCTCTCCTTTTAGGTGAAAGACCCTAAGAGTGCAAGAGTAGCCTATAGATCCCATTCAAAATCTATGGTTCATTTTGGTGAACCTGCATATTCAGCACTTTATCTTTCTAATTTCATTTGCATCTTGCATCCTACATTTCATTTTCATCAACAATCATTTAGGTCTTGCTTTGTTTTTGCATTCTAGTGTTTCTCATCTTGCATTAGAGAAAGACTCATTTAGATTTCATTTTTGCATATCAAAACATTAAAAATTTGAAAATTTGCATTTGCGGATCCTTAATTGGCATCTAAAAAGCATTGAATTCACTTTACATTTTTTGAAAACACAAAAAAATCTCATAACTAGACTCATTTGCCACCCTGGGCGAAGCAGTCCACCTGCACATTCTAAACAACATTTTCAGGCATTTTCTGGGAATTTACTGCATTTTTGTTCTTTGTTGTTATTTCTCTATTTTAGTTTGCAGAGTTTATGTTATTTACATTTTTCACTCCTAGATTGCATTGCATTTGCATTCACCCCATCCTTTGTGGTACTTGTATGAGTTTTTGGTGCCCCATTGATAATACTTTAGTGAGACGGAGTTCTAGACTCATGACTTCCCACGATAGCACTTTCGTTGTGGACCTTGGGATCTCAAGAGCTCCTACTCCTAGTATGGACAATGGTGCATTAGGCATGGATACTACCACTACTATGCCTTCACCTTTCCATCCAATTCATGTTGACACACAAACTAATTCCATTCCGCAAGAAAAGGTCATTATTATCCATGAAGATTTTACACACTTACACAAGACTTATCCATTGAAAACATTTCAACCACTGCCATACCTACCATAGAAAAACTTCATCGTTTGATTGAAAGTGATGATGGCTTACAAGTTATGAAAATAATTGTTGAGATATGTAATAAACATGTTCCTTCTACATCGCAATTCACAAACATTGTTGTAAGCCAAGGAGGACCTCATCTTCCTCCCCTTCAACCATAACATCCATTCCAACTTATACCACTCCTCAAGTTACAACAACCATGCAACAGGTTAGTCATATGACTCTTAAGTATGTTCTTCCAACTAGCATTCCTAGTTCTTTTGTGGCATCGCATGTTCCATCTACCACCTCAGCCCTCTTACTATCCCTTTCACTTCTCCTAACATTACATACACTCCATCACCATTCTCCCTTCCACCTCATACTAGTTACACTGATCCCATCATTACACAACTCTTTAACACTATTTCATCCATGAAACAAAAAATATCCACCATTAGCCAAAGTCAAAATGCTCCACCCACATATCATGTTCATCCCTTATCTTAAGAGATCTTAAGAACCCCGATGCCACAAGGGATTGAGATGCCTAAGTGTAATATAGGGGGATTCTCTACTCACGAGTTCTCTTCACTCAAAGAGCCTCATGGGGTGAACTTCCCTATACTACCTTAATGGAACAGTACGAAAGTTTTAGAATCTAAAAGAGCAAGTCATAGAGATTCTCTAGACAAACTGATAAGCTCTCGGCCAAAGGACGACAGCACAAAATATGGATGACAGTGCGATGCGCTGGCATCCCAGAGGTGCGCTGGCGTCTCGTACGGACCAGGGAACTAGAATGTCTCAGAAAATAGAAAAATGAATGCTTCTATCTGAATTACTGATAACTAACAGAATGTAGGGAAATGACATAAAGTGATAGAACTGAGATAAAGTAAAGAGTAAATGACAAAGATAAGGAGAAGAAAGGAAGGAAATACTCACAACTGTGTGAGTGATGAAGCTTCCAGCTCATGAGTGTCTTCAATACTTGCACACAAGAGGGAGAGATAAATTGTTGGGTGGTTGTATAGGGTCCTGCCTCAATCAGACCCTATTTTGGTGTTCCCACCTCCATGGACAACCAAATAGATAGAGAGAAAAGTAGAAATTAAGTAATAGTGTTATGCTACTCAACCAAGTAATAGAGGAGAGGAGTGAAAGCTTATCACCTCCACCAAGAGCGCTCAAAGCTAATGGGGGAGAAAATGAGAGGAACTCAAGCCTATGCTGCCATAGTGTTTTGTTCCACACTTGCTCTATTAAAGTGGTGGAGTGTTGATGTTGTTGCTGTGAAGTGTAAAGTGTTTGCTAGAATTCTTAGAGCTGCCAAAAGTGAGCTCAATGCTTGGGAGAAGATGTGAAGAGGATAGAAGAAGCTGGTGGATCAAGTCCAAAAGTGGTGAAGAGATCAAAATGCTTGTTGAAGGAGTGAATATGAAGAAGAGATGAAGAGAAATGGCCATATTCAGGTTGGTCGGCTGAAAGGGGCGTTATAAATTGACCCCCAATGGGAAGTGTAATGCCTTTGTAGGCTCGAGACATGAGAATCCATCAAGGACATAAGCATGACGCACAGACGTCTACATGCCACGTGGGCGTCCCCAAAAAATGCCTCCACGATGCTCAAAATAGGCACCAAGTGTGATGCAAGCAACGGGCTTAGGTGGAATTAAGCCTCCAAATTTGGTTTTCTAAGGTGGATAAAGGGGAAAAGGGGATTTTCACATGGGGTGCAAATTCACTCTTATACATTTTTCTCCCACTTTAGTGAGCATGAACACTT